>LYUA01000491.1:570290-585707 GCA_002093875.1 Calopteryx splendens | reverse complement strand
TTGGGCTTAGTACTGGGTGAGCTCTACCCTCACCTACCAAACTGACCTTCAGGTTTATTAATGTGATTTTATCCTTTTAATATGGGCATTTTCATCTATGTCAGGCTTGACAAAGTGAACTTTCAAAGGGATCAACTCCAGAAATTGAAGAAGTTGTGATTTCATCATAAGAAATGCATTGTGGAGTTACTCTTACTCAATATTGGGAGCTTCACTCTAAATTATTCAGGTTAATCAACAGTGAGATGACTTCGTGAAAGGATATTCCTGATTGAAAAAAAAACTAAAAAGAATGGAATCAGGATTCACATTAACTTTTTTGCTTTGATTACATAAATTCATTATTTTGTTTTTCCCAAAGAAATGTATTGCCTCAAATTTAAAAATTATACATTGTCAGTATTCATAAAGTAATTGGTATTTTAAAATTATGAAGTTTGGTATCACAAATCTTAAGCCCTGGGTTCAAGTCCATATATTCTTGAATATTTTTTTCAAAATTATGGCATTGGACCAGGAATTCCTGTGTTGGATATTTTAAGAAAGTGGGCGCATCTGAGCTAGTGACATACCTGCATGTCATTAAGGCGGTCAAGGTGGGTGTGGCAGTATAAGGGTTAATATACATAAATATTAATGATGCATATGCTACTGAGAGTCTAGAGCCTTAATTAACAAGGTCTGTGGTCCTATTTTTGCATATTCTAAATTCACAACATTTGCAGGGATGTATCTAATTCTTAGGCATACTATTTAAATCATGTAGTTGAGATTTTAAACTGAGAGATACAGGGCATGTCTTCCATACATATAAAGGGCCTAGAATTTTATTTTAATTTATTTTTTAATTTATTTTATATTTATATTAATTTTATGTAATTTTAATTTATTATTTTTATATTTATCTATTATTATTTAAATCTAAATGAGCAAATGCACCCTTTTACAATGTTTAAATGTAACTTCAGAATGTTTAAAAATATAGTTTATCAATGACCACAATTTTAATGAATATTATGCATCATCAAATACATCAGTATATCAAATCAATATAAATCTATTGACCACCAACAAAAAATGTACATCTTTGGAAATGTTTTCTACCAAGCTGTTTAGTCCAAGTATTTATAATAGGATTTAAAAATCGATTTCATTTAAGAAACCTGATGACAAAACACTGATATGTAATAATTTGTATTGGAATGTAATATAAAACGTTATTATGTTTTAACTGTAGGCCATTTAATTTTAAATCAATTATGTATTTGTTCAAAAGGAATATTAGTAACTTCATAACCAAGCTTGCTCACCAAAAGTCTTATGAAATGCCCTTGGCAGATATTTATATATATTATAACAAGGTGATCAAACTATATAACATAATTCAACTATGGGACTTATTAAGGAACAAAAGAGGATTTTATAAAAGTATAAAAATATAAAAATATTTTCCAGAGGTTTAGAGAATCTATTAATAAATCCTAGCATTTTATTAGCTCTTTTTAATATATAATTACTATGAGAATCAAAGGAGAGTTGGGAATACATCATTAGACCTAGGTCTCTAATTTCAGCAACTCAAGCTAACAATTGACCATCTAAAAAATATTCATATGGAGAAAGAATTATATAGTTCCAAATAGGTGGATGGACTACAGATGTCTTTCACTGTGTCATAAAAATAATAACATAATGTCCAAGTGGTAACACAGATTACCACTCTAATTCTTCCAAAGAATTTGTTCAGTTGTGAAGTATTAATACGATTACAGCAAAAATTTACAACAGTGCATGTCACTCTAGTAAAATGAAATTGATGGTGGCTGCTTAAAAAATGAACTATCAAAATAAAAAACATGCTTATGAAAATTTGAAATGGAACACAGGAACTCTCTCAAGGCCCAAGTCTTCAGATTTGTAGTTACTGCTATTATTTCATCTGTGCATGGAATAAATGCTATGTTGTGCATATTTGTCCAGCTGTAACTGATGTTTAATGTGGTGAGTGGTTTTTATGACTGTATCCAGCATGAGTATTATGGTTGGCCTTAGGTGCTAATAATGGTCAATTTTTTCTATGAATTAACCAAAATAGCTTTATGGTTTGTGATCAATAGCTAACCCAACGACTGTATTGAATTTTTAACCTGCATGTGGGTTATATTGTAGCTTATTCTATTAAAAGCATGATTGTGAAACACCCTAAGTTCTACCTACTTAAACACCACTAATTATTATGAATTATATGGTATCAGGTTTAACTTGCTTAAAATTCATGAAGATTGAATTACATAATAAAATAAGTATATTTTTTCAATGATGTCTGATGATATAACCTATGAGCCCAAAATGGTAGCACCTAAAATGTTATTGTGAAAATATACATAGGTATGTTACTTAATCGGTGACCAATTATCTGTTACCTCTCACATGTGAGAGTTTCTAAAGAATGTATGTGGGTTTCATTTCCTTATGGCATTGGGGTGACATAGTAGTCTAGTGGCCAGAGCAGTCATTCACTGATCGGAGAGTCCTGGGTTCAAATACCAAATTTGATTCATTTAACGTATATATTAGCATCTTCTAATTTAAAAACTAAAAAAAAGGTAGAAGTCAGATTCACAAAAGGAAGTAGCAGTAATTAAAATTTTGCTATCAGGGATAAGTAGGAAATTTAACAGAGATATGATTTCAGAGAGTGAAGGAAGAGTGGAGAGAAATCTGCCATGAGCAATTGCCTCAATGTTCAACTGAAGTTGCCTTAGGTCCCATCATTCCATCAATTGGTGGAGCTTATCCTATTAATGGACAGAGCAGTTTACTTCATGTGGTGGCAAAGTAGGGATTCGAATTTCACTGAAAATACCACTGGATATTTTATTTAGCACTCCAAAATGTATATAACATGCAGAAACCAGTAGATTCTTTTCAATAGAATAACAGTTGAAATTTCATCTTAAAAAATATATAGAGCAAAAAGAGCATGGGAGAAAATTCACAGTGCTATTTATGTTAAAATGATGCATTTTAGTTTACATATTCTTCCACTGATCCTGTGAAAGTACTACACATGTACATTTTTACAATATAGTTTACCTAAGGGGAATTCCCATCATGATTCAATCACCCGACTTTTGTTATATTTTTCATGAATTATGCAGGTTATATAAGTATACTTTTATTCTCAAATGGTAGAGTTAGGTAATTATTTTTATTTTAAAATTTAAAAGAGGCTGATTAGATTTAATAATATTTTTGTTGAGATCAACTTTACAGGGTGTTTGAAAATTTGACCGACAAACTTATGGAGGTGGTAGAGTGGTCCAAAATAGTTTTATTTGACAGTGATAAGGAATTGTCTCTTTTGCATAGTTCAAGAGTGTAGTCTCTTGAAGATTCACAGACAGAGAAGAACAGTGTAAAACAACTGTTATAACAAGAACAACTAAGAAACATGTGCACTCACAAAGATGGCACTTGGCAGACGGGCAGCTGAAATACATACCAAGTTGCATCTGGTGGCAGAAGTTTTTATTGCCACTGGTTTGGGTGGAATATTCAAATTCTCTAAAGTTTTAGGTAGCACCTCGTGTATACTAGGAAGTTACCATTAGATATTTATCAAAGATAGATAGACTATAAATGATAGATGGAAGTTATATTAGCAAATTGAAGAAAGCTTTCAAACTACCTTGAGCAGAAATTAACTGCAACTGGCAGTGCTGAAAGTAAGGCTGAAGAGGGTGAAGGTAGCAGCAACCATCAAGAAATGGGAAACAAAGAAAAAGAGCAAAAAAAACTCTGGATTACCCAAAGCTTAATCAATAAAATGAAGGAAAGAAGATGTTCCCTAGACAAAACACTGTAGAGAGTAGGAGAAACTAAAAAATATAGAGAACTGAGCTGAGAAAAGAAATTGTTAAGATAAGATAAGAGTGATTTACCTTCAAGCAGTTGATCCTTTTTCTGGAACATGAGCAGTCATGCTGGTGCACACCAAGCACTAGTGATTTGTTTGGAATATATATTGTAAAAATCATGCAGATTCATTTAATTCAAATGTTGTCAGATATGCAATATTTATTTTTAAGCATTTTAACATCAATAGCATGGATTTATAATTCATGTTTTGAAAATTTCTTTTTCCTTATAAAGTGATCAAATTCCAGTTGTAATTTTTACTCAACTGGCGCACACAAAGCACCAGCACAATTGATCATGGGTTAAAGGAGAAATGTAAGGAAATAGAAAAGTTGGATGGAATAGGGAGTCAGGGTCTTGCATTCAAAAAAGTAAGAAATTTGGTTCTGGATAGAGGGAAGGGTGCATTGTAATGAGATAGAGGACAAGCAAGGAAGAGTACTATACGAAGGAAATGAAATTGTAGATAGATGGAAGGATTGTATAGAAGACCACTATAAAGTAAAAGAGAAGCCAGAAGATATAGCTGTTGAAATTGAAAAGGAGGTAATAATAGACAACAGGGGAGAAAGTATGATGATAGAGGATGTAAGAGCAGCTATGAAAGATGTGAAAGACGACAAAACTGCGAAAATAGATGGGATCCAAGCAGAATTAATAAAGTGCTTATTAGAAGAAGGACAGGAAGAAATAACATCAATGTGCAAAATTAAATACGAGAGTGGGGAATGAACTGAAGACTTTGTAAGTATTGAAATCATTTCTCTGGCAAAGAAAAAAGGAACTTAAAAATATAAAGAGCCTAGGACAGTCAGCCTAGTATTCATGCTATAAAAATCCTCTTGAGCAGCTTGAGTTCAGGAAGGGAAGTGGTACTAGGGATGCAATTGAAGTGGTAAGATCATGGATAGATAAGTTTAGTTTTGCTTCATAGACCTAGCGAAGGCCTTTAACTATGTCAAATGGGTCAAATGTAAACTGTTGAAGATAATTAAAGAGGAAGGGATTGGACTGGAGAGAAAGAAGACTGATAAGCAGATTTTTGCACAATAGTGAGTAGCTATGAGAATAGGAAACAACAGGACAGAGTTTGAAGTTGAAAGAGAGGTGAGGCAGGGTTGCAGTTTATCTCTTACTCTTTTTGACATTTATATAGAGGAAGTGATATTAGAATCCTGGAAGGGTGGAAAGGGATTGGTTATAAGGGGAGATCAAGGTGGAAGAAAAATTAAATGTATCAGAATCACAAGTGATATGATTTTGTTTTCAGAGAGTGAAGAGGACCTGAAAATAATATTAGAGCACCTAAAGCAAAGAGAAAAAGAATACAGACTCAAAATATAGAAAAAGGAAACAAAGTTTGAAAGAAATAGTTGTATATATGGATGAAGAGTGACTGAAGCAGGCAATATGATACAAGTTTCTGGGAGCAGACGTGATGGAAGATTAGAAAAGTGTAGTGGAAATAAAAGCGAGAATTAGTATGGTAAAGGAGGCTTTAAAAAAGAGAAAGACATTATGAAGAAGTAAAATGGAGCTGGAGTTAAGTAAGAGAATGGTTAAGTGTTTTTATATAGGTACTTTAGAGTGCTAAATATCAAATGGTCTGACAGAATTAGAAATGAAGAGGTGTTGAGACAAATTGGAGAAGAAATAAAGCTGTTAAACACTATTTCTGAGAGGAGGAAGAAGTGGATGGCGGAAGGGCATCAAAAAGGAGGAGAAGTAAGATGATGAATGATTGGAAAGAAAGAGGAAATTAAAGATATTAAGAGAGGAGAGCAGCAGAGACACCATGGACCTGAGCAAGCATTTTCTGAATTTATTTCAATTACAGAAATTTTTGAGGAAATAGGAGAAAATATTTATAACCAGTGTTTTATATTCACTACAAGTGCTAGAATATGTGAACAAATAGTTGTATGTACACCTTGCTGTAGGTACAGTTTGGGCTTAGCTGAGGGTTCTTAAAGGTGTCATCCAGAATGCATCCATGCTCTCCAGGCAGTACTTCAACACTCTACCCACTGGACTACTATGACCCTTATTTTTTCATGTAGAGATGAAGGAAAACTTAACTGAGCTCAGCATTTGTTCCATCAAATATAAATTTAAGTGTGCCTGCAGATCCATGCTATGACTATCTATGCTATGGATATGCTATCTATGCTATGAATGGATAAGCTATGACTTCATGCCTAACAGCTCATGTCCAACTTAGATGGACAGCACATTACTACATCTTATTATTCATGACTATGGCATCTCATCAACATCCTTCTCATAAAAGACTTAAGCATGTCCACAAGATCTCATAAATGTGTGTATGTATGTTTAAATACAGACAATTAATTTATAAATACCTCAAAATGTCATGAATGGATTTTTATGGACATACCTCTAAACATTTCTCATATTTTTTTAAGAATATATCTGGTTATGAAGTTTATTATATTGTGTTTTTATGCAAAGCATGTATGATGACTTTTATTTCTGATTATGAGAAGTTATGGATATGATACTTCATGATCATACAAAAGGTTTGAGAAGGATGGTTATGCAATGTCTTGGCCTTGTACTGTTTATTTATCAGAACTCATAATGAAACAATACTGATGAAATCACTGGTTAAGATAAAAGGTTAATACAATAAGTAACCAATGGCTGATTTCAACAGCATATTTCTGTGTAAAGTTTATTTTACTATTATTATGCATCACAAATTCTAATTCATCTTATTATCTAGAAGAGTATTTCCTATTTCAAAGTATGAATACTTCATTCTCATTCATATCCTTGGATTCCTCTTGGTTATTAATTTTATTGGTTTAAAATATATTGTGAATGTGAATGTTGCATGATATCTAATTCCCCTTTCATCCAGATGTTACTCTGGTGACACATCCATGCAAATTGCTTGTTTGGGAAAAATAAGTATTATGTATTATTTTTTCGTTACCTTCTCAAACAATTACGAATTTTAATGAAGCTGTTGGCAAGATGAAAACAAATGAAAATATTAGCTTTAATAGTCAGAACTCTTGGTAATGACTATTTATTCTTCATTATTACTAGATAAAATAATCCCCATCATCTGTCGTCGAAATATTTCTGGCTTACAGCATTTGATATTGCTGGTGTATGGGTGGAGTTGATGACATTATTGGAATTTCTAAGTTAGACCAGGCTATCAGTCTAGTTTTGATCCTTTTCCAAGGCAACCTTTACACTTTATGTACATTGGCAGTCTTGGCCTTTTGACAACTGTTGCTGATAATAAAATGGTATGAATAATTTTCTATCACTTTTTAACATTTCCTTCTAGGTGAATGTATTAGATATCCATATAGGAATCCAGGAATATCACCAGTATACAAATGTGGGCACATTTCTACTGAACACAAAGAGCTGAAGTACCCTGTTTTGCGTGGGTGTGATTCATGGTACCTATTTCATTTTTCAATTTTGGTTGTGCTCAATTTTTATAAATTGTTTTATTTTTTATACCAGGCAGTGCCAATCACAATTCATGCTAAGAAAGTGCATTCATGGAAGTGTTATTTAACTAAATGGAAATTTTTCTCTTGCTCCAAGAATACTCTTGCCTACTGAGGGATGGATAGGCTTCTCATGTGGTGTATTTCCAAGTATCGGTATACCATAAGGTCATAAAACATTTTTTTCAGAACTTTGGTATCTTTGAGTTTCATTTACCAATATTGAGATACCTACTTCAGTTGATTTTGTTAGGTCACGAAAAATGTGATACTTTCACAATTTTAAGCAACCGTATCATGTGCTAAGAGAATGAAATTCAGATACAATGGCAGTGTTTTCAAATTCCACATAGCCAATAATATCAGTAGAGCCCTTAAGGTTACTATGAAAAATTTGGTCCAGTTTGATATAACAATTGAGAATTATAAAAGGAGCAAAGAAATACTCTGCTTTATTTATGAAAGCTTCTCTGGTAAAAGACAGAATATTTGGACTTCGGATTTTTCTGGAGCACATTGACATTTTTTTTAAAGCAAAGCTACTGTAATTTTTCATGGGGAAAAATTGACAAGGAAAAAGGATAGAGATATGGAGCACTGTTTGTATATTAACAACAAAACCTGGCAGCCGTTTTTTTTTCTCTCAATCTGTTTTTGCCAAGAAGTCATATCATTTCTATTGGGAAATCCATCAATCACATTTTAGACCCCGCCCTCCATTGTGATATTTGGTGACAATTGAATATACTCCTTGAGGGACCCAGGGGGGGGGGTCTTACATCATATTTTTAAAACAATTTAAAAACTATGTATGATCAAGAGAGCAGAAATTGTGATCAGATGGTAATGATGGGGCATAAATTCTGATGAGCTGGAGGTAGGCGAGAGGGGAGGTAGTGTCTCCCCTTCAAGAATAATTTACCTAGATGATACAATTTCATATGATACATTAAAAGACCCCCTCCCACCCCACTAGGTGATGCTTTATGATTTTTCATATACCCCTTCTCATATCACCTGACGTGATTAATGGACACCATCTCATTAGTGATTTCTGTGGCATATGATGGCTATAGTAACGCCGATGGAGGAGGACTTGAATGGAATCCTGGTGAAGAAGGATGAGCCCCTTTGCGTAATGGATCTGCAATAGATAAAATTTACATGAAAATGAATAGTACATAGATAATTAATGTATCTTTTATCTGCCCTCACTTTACACCAAACATGTTGCTATAATGACATAATTATGCACATCATTCTTGTTGAAGATGGAACTCAAACCTGTAACCATGTATCAAAGTTTCAAATTGGTAATTTCATTGCTCTCACATTATTTTGTTAATAATAAGACGTGATGTTATTGTGTGATTAATAGATTGTGCTTCAGCTCTATACCCCCTGATACTAATGAACAAAGCTACTGTGGATTTGGGTTCCTGGTCTGTCAATGGGAAGGTAAAGAGGTTGTTATTCTTCCATGGGCAGGAGGCAGTGGCCAGCACCAACCTTTGCCCATCCCAGGGAGTCATGCAGTCCGGATGTCCCCTTTTGTCCTTCATACCACTGGCCCACCAAATCCTCAAACTTTCAGTCCCACATCCAGTTCCTCCCCATCATCTCCAGTGGTCCTCTCAGCTCCAAACAATCCCTCCTCAAGCAGACCACAGCGGCCTCACCTTACTTCAGGAGCTCCCCCTAAGGGTAGAAAGCAGAGGACCAAGTCTGGAGCATCGTCTTCTGGTGGGAGAAGTGGTTCTCTGAGCAGACAGGCTTCTGTTGATAGTTCTCATCCTCCCACCCCATCCGTCCCGGACAAAGGTAAACTTAAAAATTCTATTCAGTCAGGATATAGTTTCTTTCTATTCCTGGTTCACTACCAGAGTATTTGGAATGTGTTCCAACTCATTTTTAGCTGGCTATTGGAGCATGGATTTGCATGAAAATAGTTGTATCAATATACTTATTGATATTGTATTCAGATGATTACTATTCTACAAAAAATAAATCAATTTGACTACTCAAGCTCCTGTTCACTGACGAAGCATGCATACAAATAAGAACCATTCTGTACTGTTAAGTTTCACTTGCTTAATACTGTAAGTTTTTCTGCATTTGAGATCATCCATAAATGACATCATCCAGTTGGGGGAGTTTGGCTGTCGGATATAGGTATTACGTGAAACTCATGGAGTGGAAAATTTGTGACCCATGGATTTTGGGTTCATCCATATAAGATACCTGCAGTTTTAGACCACTTTTTAACTCCCCCTTCTCACCAATGAATTATCTTTGTCTGATTTTAAAGGTCTTCCATATGCTTAGGACATTTAAAACTGTATCACCACCCAAAATAACAATAAAAGGATAATATATGTTATTCTCAAGTGGAACATTATTTAAATTTTCTCTTCCTATTTCAATGTTTTGAAAATATTGGATGGTTCAGGTGATAACACAATTTTGTGGTGATTTCTATGAGAAAATATGGTCAATATTGCAGGTGCAGTATATAATGTCAAAATATATATATTTCAAAAATTGCTCCTCATCTGTCTTGGATTGGGCTGGATCTGTATAGCATATTGTACTTAGTAATGGCATGTTCCATTTGGAAGTAGAGATTGATCACTCACCCCACTCAGAGAGGAGAGAAACCTGGTCATCAGGATACCCCTGCCATAGATCTTTCTTGCTTGACTTCATTCAATTTCATGGTGTCCTTCCCATAAAACTGGATGCCTATTACAGTCTGCACATTTCCTGTTTCAAAAGAAATTATTGTAGTATGAATGATAAAGCAGGAAAGTGATAGATACCACAGTGCATTTTAACTTCATTGTGGGGAAGCATGTGTATCCTGGCCACCTGCCTGGTATCAAGCAATGATGCTCAAACTATTGACTAAAAGGCACTCCTAAGGCAAGTAATCCTATATTCAGTAAAGAGAATGATAGAAGAACCAATTTTGATATTACAGTTAAACTGGTGAAGAGGATGGTGTAAAGTCTATGCCCATTTCCTGCTCTGGTCTGACTTCTTCCCATGTCAAGCACTCTATGTTGCCTTCTCTCTCTTCAATTATGCTCACCTGTTAGACCAAAAATTGAAATCAGAGAATTTTGGTTCTATTATTCTATTCAGCTGGTATTGGAATTCACTTGAGCTGCTTTGTATCTGTTTTGATGGTAGTGCAGAGAGACCTAAGTTAAACTAATGCTATTTGCTTAGAATTTCAATATAGAAGATATGATTATGGCAACTTTTAATTCAGTTCAGCAGTATCTCATTCTGAAAAGGGATCTATTAGAAAAAGTGTTATCAAATGAGGCACTAAGAATCACAACCACCACAAGGTCTTTTGAAGGACAATGGATAATAGTTTGTTGGGTCTTTGTGTGGGTGTCAAATTTTCTAAAAATCAGGGCGATGCAACACATAGATGCATCCTTGTAAGTGGAATTGATATTGGCTCATCTTTTGCAATACTTACACTTGAAACCATATATGACCTAGAATCATCAAGAGACTCTTACCCTGTGCTGTCATTTTGGGGTATAAAGTTAATTAACTGGTTCAACTAGGAACCCCAAGACAAGAGAGAAGGTAGAGTGATCAATAGGTGATAAATGTGGCATGCAGATACTCAGTGGGCTTACATGTGGGAGTATGGAGTCTGGCATGAGACTTTGGTCCAGTTGATGTGCATGTAGTTTGCATAACTTAATGGGCAGCTCCCTTCTGAGGGAATAGAATTTAGGAGCCATTAGGATAGTCAATGTTGTTCTAGAATGGGACTCTGATAGAAACCCACTCTATGCATAAGAGGGAATTGGAATTCATTTTGTATTTATTTTTTTCCTTTAGCCATTCCAATTTTATCATCACTAGTGAAGACATTATGATTTCCCTCCAAAAGTGAATGACCACACGTTTCCGATCTTTGCCCTTGAAATACACTCTGTGAATTAGGTATATAGGTACAGATTAATATATACATACATATATGTAAGGAATCATTCCCCTCTGATTTTGAAGATCACTCCTACCTAACAGTGCATGATGTAAAATTTTATATTAATTTTACAAAACTTGGAACAATGAGGCATGACAGAGATATGGCCACTTATGGATATACTTAACCCTTTGAGAGCCAACATCTCTGGATAGCCATTGACAAATTGTCCCAAAAGTCCTACCATTACTCCCAGCAACTCGTTTTTTGCTGGCCTAAATGTAATTAATAATGGAATAATTATTTTTTATATTTTATTCTCTTTTTTTATATCTCTGATTACATTTTGATACAAATTTTTCGTATATTCTAATTTTTGAATTTTCTGCCAATTATTATGAATAATGTTTTTATAGCCATGTTTCCTTTCATTAAAATAGCCTGGCATGTTTAACATGATGTTTGCATTAGTTTTGAAAATTACGCATTACACATATGTATATAGCACTAATACATGCATACCTACTGTATTTCTTGTACAAGAAAAATCTTCACCCTTCTGAAGTAATGTAATCATTGTCAGCTGCTTTAAAAATTGTCTCTGTAATTCTGTCACTCAAGTCAAACTAATTTTGAGTGTATGCCACCTACGCAACACATGAATCCAACTTTTGACAGATCAAAAAAAGTTTTTTGTTGAAGCCTAACTAGGTGTAGGAAGTTATTTTTTCAATTGATTTTCTCTTTTAGTACCTTCATGCATGCCTTATACACATTGCTATATGATTAGGATTATATGTATCGGCAAAATCCCAGATAAGCCCTAAAATTTATACTAATGTATGGGAGGAATTTCTGAAAATTTCTAAATATCCTCCATTTTTAGGAATTGAGTCCATCAGTCTACAAATGTCATATTACATTGAAAAGATCTTCAAAGCTTATTACTTTTCCTGCGTTTTATTTGGTATCTTAACATACACATGATCATTTTACTGCAGTGTCTGAAGAAGAAACTAGAAGAGTTCTGAGAGCAATAGTTCTCAATTTGCTACTTGAGGTTTGCAGACAAGATGTATTGGATCAAGAATGCATGGATGTAACATGTGTTCAAACATATTGCCAAAATGACAAAGAGAAATTGTAAATTTAATGAATGTTTCACAACATTTATTAAATTTACAATTTATTTTGTCTTCTGCATTTAAAACAGGAAGAGATAAACATATTGTTGTTAGTACTTACATTTTAAGGCAATATAAACTGCATAGAAATATAATACATTACCTAGTGTCTTTTTTTTACTTTTAGCCTATGATTTCAGGCCTTAAATTTTCCTGTAATGCCATTCATTTTAAAAACATTTTGACCCACATTTTGCTAAGAGCATCTTGTAAACCAGCAAATGATAGAATGCTGCTAAAAAATTCTAATGATGATATGTACCTATCTATATCCATTAATTGAGGGGCATGATAATCCAGTGGTTAGAGCGTTGGGCTACTGACTGGAGGCCCCGGGTTCGATTACTGGTGATGCCTCTTACTGGGCCACCTTCCCTGATGTGTGGCTAAGTCTGGGAGAGCTCTACTCTCACTAACCAAACTAGCATTCAGGTTAATTATTGTGATTTGATATCAATTAATTGTGTGACAAATTGACTGATATGCCTTTTTTGTTGACTTATTTTAGATGGTTCTGATGGAGATTCCATTCCGGCCCTTGTCACATCTAGTTTCCCTAAAGAAACCTGCATGAAGAAGCCAAATGTAGATGGCAAGGAAACAGACTGCATTCTTTCTAGTGAAAGTGATATGGCCTTTGTTAATGGCCCAGCCAAAATAAAGGATGGATGCAAACAAGGGCAAAGAATAATTGATTGGAGTGGTGGCCAAGAACTAGAAATAAGTGCTGTTGAGCAGCCAGGGCCACCTTCTGGAATTACTTTATTAGGTAGTGGAATTGAAGTGAAAGACTCAGTGGATGAAATTTTAGTATTTGAAAGAGAAAGTGAGGGGAATGAAGGAAGAAAGGATAGCTGAGGCTCAATGGACTTGATGAAATTATGATGAAGTGCAGGATGAGTGTTAATTAATTTATCAAGTTGATAAACAATGTTATTACTGAAATAATATAAAATAGGTGATTGTTGGAAATGAAAAAGCTCATGAATAGTTATGGAAGGCAGCTGGACCTGATTAAAAGTGATTTTTTGCAAATTTTATTTATTTATTTTTTTGAGAATCTGTAAAGTGTTATCTCCCATAATGATGAATTTTTGGCATTTATGCTATTCATCATCTTCAATGGATGTATTTATAATTTCAAGCAGAAGAGAGTAAATATTTTACTTTATCTTCTTTCCTTGAAATAACTCTGTCCTTAAAATATGAGCTTCAACAAAAGGAGGGACAAGTCTGTAATTATGTCATTTTTACAAGTGCAAAGTCATACCTATAACACTATTGATGGAGGTGAAGTAAGAATTTTCCTTCCATGCTTTGTTTTTGTATTAATGACATTATGTAGTTAAGAATAAGATTGGACAGACAAATATATTCTTTTGGAAAAGAAAGCGAAATTGGCCGAACTTGTGGAACTGTGATATGCACACATTTGAGGAGCTGGCTTTTTTTCATTTGACTCTAGATAAAATAAACAGATTTAAGAGCTTAATTGTCTGTTAACCTAACCAGGTTCTTCTGCAATGATAAGAATCTTTTGTCTTTAAAAGCACAAATTCCATATTATCCCTCTATTTTTCCTAGAACTCTAGTTCATCATGCTAGGGAAAAGGCTGAAATATGTGGTAAGAGAATGAAGTCATGAATAAATGCTGCACATTTCATACCTCCAAAGGGAGGAATTATTTTTTTAATAAACAATCCTTCAAATATGATAAGTAAAGCATATGGAGAGAATGGAACCAATAATAAAGGTGAAGGTATTTCCAATATCTTCTTTTAGTTCTTTCACATCATTGTATTAAATAAAAGCTATGTAATTTTGGGGTCCATGCAGATATTAGAATTTCTTGAATGTTCTCTTTTTCAGCTGATATTGGTTTGATTTCATTGAACCTTGCCAGGCGTCTAGGAACTTCAAAAGAGTAACCTTTATAGGCATAGATTAGATGCATAAAATCAGAGTGAGCCGATATTCCTACCAAGAATTTATGACATACTCATTAAATCTATGAAAGCATGTAATATAATAAGGGTGATGGTACCTATTTAAACTGGCAAGTGATAAAATAGAAATGTCATTCCCTTATCCATAGTTCACCTAATGCATTTGCCACTGAAATTCATGTAAATTTTACTCCAGATGTCAAACATAGGTTGAAATTTATCCAAGTACAACAGCAACATTAAAAATTATCTTTCATTATTTCATAATTTTCATTACAGAATTTTATAAGTTTTTCTTGATATAGGTACAAAAGGAACTGGTGTATTACATGGTTAGTGAAGCCTAATTGCTCAAATTTCATCCTTCATTAAAGGCTATTTCGCTGTATAGGGTTCACAGATTTACCCTTCGACTCAATGGGTACTACTAAAAATACTATATACAATTGTGTGTTTGGAAATGTCATTTCCATTATCAACTTATGCCCACACTTATTGTGTTTGGTGATGTAAAACCTTTTATTATTTATGTTGAAGCCCATACCTACAGATCATGTACTTTAAATCTTGTTATAAATATTTTCCAAACTAATTAAAATGTAATTAAAGTAAAGAGTTTTTTATTTTGACGACACTCCCCCTTTCCTGCATTCATAACGCGCAGAGAGTTGCGCGGTTGCGCAGTTTGCGTTTAGCGATTCTATTTTGTTTTGTAGTACTGACCTTCCCACTCCGCAGATAAAAGAGTTGTGGCAATGTCTGCCGTGTCGTCAACAAAATCGGTAAGGTAACTTAACGGCCTGTGATTCATCTTTACTACAGGAGTTTTGGCCTATAAAGTTTAATGAAACCATCAGTAAGTTTTGTCTGTTAATTCTTTCGTTAAATTGACAAGTTATGGCCACCTACTGCT
>LYUA01000491.1:548537-570215 GCA_002093875.1 Calopteryx splendens | reverse complement strand
AAATATCAGTGTAGTTCATCAGCTTTTGTCTGTATGTAGTCTATAATGGGATATATATTTTAGATGTTTATTTGAAATATGCGGCATTTGTAATATTAAAGTCCATGCCAATTTATAATATCCTTATCTCGTTCTTTGCAGATTATGTGAGGAGGGATTGCAATGCGTAAAAAACAATTCTACATCTTCGTTCTATTCTCCCTGTTCTCATGGGCCTTAGTGACTTATTTCATATTTCGCCATCGACCCCTGGGAAACAAAACAGATGATGTGAGTACTATTTGAAATGGTGTTAAAGATTTTGTTGAACTAACAGCATTGTGATTATTTTCTTAATTTATAGAGAGGCGGTACGAATGTCATGCAGCATTTGTCTAAATTAGAACAGGAACTTAATCTGCAATTCTCCTCAAATGTACATTTTTTGTCAAGGCTTCGTCAAATTATTAAGCATCAAGGTTAGTTATATCTTTTTCAACAAACGTGCTAGTGTTCTCGCTCTGAATTTTGTTTCTCCGTGTTGGGTAATTTCTTATCTCCGGTTATTTCAGAATTGGAAATTTTAGAACGAACGCAGAAGGAAGACGTCCCGGCGAAACCAGATGACAAAGACTCGTCGAAAAACAATATTTTTCCAGATGCTGATGATAACATCAAAGAAGATGAGGTAAGCATTTGCTACCTTAATACTGCCCATGCTGTTGTTGGAAAAAGTTTTTTCCATATTCAGTTTGGTTAAATTGACTATAAACTAAACTGTTTATTGAATGTGGAATTTGTCGTTCGTTCTTTATTAATAATGGTATGTACTTATTTCTGAAAACTATCTTAGTTGATATTTCTTGTAAGATATGCGAGGTAGTGTATTAATGGCAATTCAGAACTCGTTACATATGCAATCTTTCTCGGTCCTTGCATTAGTATTGTCAACTTTGAGTGAACAGGGGATGTGTCACATTGAAGGTTGCCATAATACACTTGCATTACAGATGTTGGAATTATAATACAATTTTACTACAGGTGAAATTAAATAAAGAGTAGTGGCTTGAATGAAGTATATCTTATGTATTTTAAAATCGGATAGGCATTTCATAGCAGAGAAAAGAGATAATTTTGAATTAAACTAATTCGATATTTGAATAGAAGTATCATTTTGAATTGTAGTAGGTGGGCCTTTATCTTCTATGTCCAACATACACTATTTTGTTTTAAATATCTTGGTCCCAATCAAATATAAGTAGCATTTAATTAGATATAGAAAGTGTTCCTCTTTGATAGGTTCTCAATAATTGTAAAATGTTCAGAAGTGTTTGAATGAATGCATATTCAACATTAAGAAAAATGGTTCTTAGACTGAAATTTTCGAAGTCCAATTTGGTGAAATTAAAAATTTTTGTAAATAGTTATTTTGAAGAGTCAGCTGGCAGAATTCCACCTCAGGATGAATATTATCAAACTAGTCAATTTGTCTGCTACCTATTCAGCTATTTTAGCTATTGGATTTGGATTGAGCACACTGACTTCATATATGCCTTGAGCCAGGTTTAATTCATTATGTATTAGTTTTTCAATGATCAATTCTTTACGCATACTATAGAATTTATTATTAAATTGTTGCGTCATGTTGTTATAAGTTTATGAAAACAAAATTCTACTACATGGACAACTTTCTTTAGAAACGTCACATAAAAAAGTACGGCCACTGAGATAAAACAAGCAAAAGAATATTATTAAGTTACCTATATTATTATCTCATTATCTTTATGTAGTTGTTTTTATGTCTCGTGCAAGAGGTAAGCATTTATAAGTGATTAATTTATTTTTTCTAAAAAGTTTTGTGTAATTATATGATATGTAATTAAAAGCTGATGTAATTTTGCTTAGGCTCTGAGAATAGATATTTGGCCAAGATTGTCTGGTCCATTTGTACTAGCAAAGGTTTACCTTGCTCTTCGTAACTAAGCCATAGTTACACTGTTAGAAACAAATATTGATACTTTCTGTAAACTGAAGCTATTTACCAATGTTAATTTTTTTGTCATATAGTATTGGGAATTTGTGTATATTCATTTGGGGGTGTCGTAGGCCATCTACTTGGTGTATGGCTTATTACCTTTTTGGCCGGACATATCGTTAATTTATCATCTTATATTTTCACCTTCATTTTTCAGTTTTCTTAGTTTTTTAAAACTTATATTGTATGCTAATTGTAATAATTAACTCCTAACAGTAAATATGATTAACTAAATGTGAATTTTATTGATAATTTCACTGTGAAAGTAAATTGTATTTAAGTTTTACTTCCATGGTTCAACATAAACACGTTTTAAAATATCTGACCCATGGGAAACTATATAAACCTATGTTGTAAATTTGTCATGCATATTGTATAAAATTGCAATTATAGCTTGTTGCCATGAATGCAGCCAAATGCTGATTGATGAAGTATTGGTCGATTAAAAAAAACGGAGTCCTAAACTTTCATGATTTCAATTTATTCTAACTAGTTGGTGATGGTTACAATCTGACCTGTATAATCACTGTATTCAACTGTGTCATATTGCATTTGTTTAGAAAATAACCTAAAAGGTGTTTTTTGTCCCTCACCATGATCAACTCTACAATGAAGTCAGCTTTTGCTCTTTGTTCTAGATTTATTCTCTCTTGGGTATTGTACTTGGCTTTTGAATTTTTTTTTACATTTGTTTGGTTTCAATCTGGTTTTTGTTAATTGTTTTGGCAAACCATATAATGATGAACTGGACATATGACTGTAGATGGTCATACTTTAATGGACAAAAGTTTGTTTCATGCTATATGCTGAAATCAACCACAAGCACATTGGAAAAGGAAGTTAACACATTTTTAGCATCAAATGGGTCAAATAGAGACAAAGTCGCATTGTTTTTGGGGTTTCTCAATATGACCATCAACCTTCAAAAATCGTTCTCTCTCTTCCTAGTCATTCTAAGGTATTGGCACTTTTGCGTTAATATTCAAGCGGAATGTGAAGATCGTTTACATAAGATTAACTCTATTCTTTATAAAATAAATGAAAATTTCTAAAAAATAGGAAACCGGGCAAAGAAGTGGTGATTGTTGAAAGCACGGTTCCCTGGTGTGGGTGTCTGATACTTTGGCTATATATACCAGGTAAACAACATAAATATACCGTCAGACTTTATAAGCTTTGCCTTCCAAAGGCTACACTTAAATTGTGATTGTGTACTCTGGGAAAAGAGGGTATTCATCTGAAAAGGAGCATGCACACGAAATTGTAATGAAGCTTTTGAATGGACTGTTATATGAAGGTTGCATAATAAACACAGGCAGTTTTTACACAAGTGTTCCTCTAGCTAAAGAGTTATTAGAGAAAAATACATGCCTGTGTGGTACAGTATGTGCCAGCAGTAAATATTTACCCAAGGCCGCAAAGATCAAACAAAAAAGGTTGAGATATAGTTCTCTTTTTAGGGGCCTTAGGGTTAATTATTCCTCTTATATATCCAATAAAAGACGAAAAATTAACCCAATACTGAGAGAAATTCACTGAAACTTTGTGTCCAAGGACACCTCTTCTCCCTCTTCCCTTGAGTAGCACCATGACCAGTGTCTGAGAGCAAGTGAGGTCGAGTATGTAAAAACTACCGAGTATTACAAGGCTAAGATGGAATATGATTTCATCTTGATTTACATTTGCTCACGTGCTCTTTACATGAAGTATTATAGTTATATCAAAGATATCTCACCAGAGTTAGATAAGAATGCTTCTGTTGTAATATCCCGACCATCGCTTCTGTCGAGACTTCCCGATCTGCATCGGCACTCTCACTTTCACCAGCATCACTTGAAGGGCCAGAAAGGAAAATATTACCACCATTCAAATCGCAGGACACTGGGTCAAGTTATTTGATATCAGGATCGTTTTTTAATAAGTCTTGAAGAAGCTGTAAGAGTTGCTTTGAAGTATGAATATGTTGCTAGGACATGTCTCACGGGTAAGGATCTTTGGTACACTTCTCCTACTCAATACGTGGTCAAAAGATACCTAACTGTGGAGGATGTTTATATTTGGGCAACTAGATGCATCTGATGCTGCTGGCTATCGATGTGTTATCTTGTTTTGGGGTCATACAGTCAAAGCAAAAGAACAGGCCCAAGGAACATAAATTTCTGTGTACATGCAGCTAGTGCAGCAGCGCACAGAAAGCTGGAGTGAGTTTAATGGGGTAGCCTTAGTGAATCTGCATCATTTTGAACTGCATTTCTTGATATTTGGTTTGTTTATCTATATTCTTTTTACATCTATATTCATGATCGCTTTAGACTGTGTTGAAAACTTTGAAATTAGGAAGGATGCCTCTCTGTAAGATACTTAAGAATAATAATAATATCAGGCTTATTCCCAGAAGCTGCATGTTGGTGGGAAGCAATTAGTTCTTCTAGATTATTTTTTGCAATGGACTCAATGTCACCAGGGGCATACATACATACATCAATCCATATCATACTGATGTGTAAACAGATCTTGCATCATGCACTGCGACTACAGTTAGACAGGAGAGTACCTAATGTCTCTGACTTGTGTCTGCACACGCTGCATGCCTGTCGCATTTACATCTTGAGTGAGGTCTTTGGCTTGGATTTCTTTATTTCAAGCTTGAGGTCATCTGCCTTCAAGTTAGATATGCCACTGGAATTTCTAATGGGAGGAAGTTCTGAGTCCTAACAGAGTTCTCCTAGTAATTGCTTTGCTATCTGGAAAAAAGAATGCCCATAAGTTTTATACTTCTACTTGTGACACCAGTCTGGGTCTAAACTGCTGAGCCACTAGAATTTTAAAAAGACATTTTTGTGTAGAAGTTGTGTAGTAACTTGCTTCTTTGAGGTTACTTAATTTATTCTAATCTTTATATTTTCTCATTTATTAAAGGTTCCTCGCGTACATCCTAACGATCCAGATCCTGATGTTTTGGTTGGTGAAAGCTTAAAAGGAAAAGACTTGAACTCTATTGAGTTGGCAGACGTTCCTGTCATTGCTATTCTTGTGTTTGCTTGTAACCGTGTCACTGTACAACGTTGCTTGGATGGCCTTATTCGTTATCGTCCATCTCCAGATAAGTTTCCCATTGTTGTTACCCAAGACTGTGATCATAAGGCTACATCAGATGTTATTGATTCCTATGGTGACCAGCTTACTCACATTCGGGTAATTTAATTTTTCTATTCTTATTAGTTTTTTAATGCATGTAAAATCAGTAGAAATGTTTTGAAAATCAAGATCCCACCCCCATTCCTAGGCAAATTTTTTTCTCATTTTGGAGGTGTTTTTGAAATTATTTTTTTTTATTCCTATCATTTGAGAAAAATATGTAAGTTCTAAAACATACACAGGCAAACAAAAAGCTCGACTATCCAAACAGCGCAATGAAAGAATATTGTTTGTATGAGCTCTCAAATGTTTTGTGAGTCAAAGAAACTGCTGGAAATGCCACGACAGTACCTTCAACGGAGTCAACTGCTGCTGTGCATACATTTGTGAAAAAAAGTGTCACATTTTTAGTAAGTGGACTTGGCCCTGAGTTTGGGTCTAGGCTCAATTTCCAGCCAAGTACTTTAGCCAGTTAAGTTACCCAGGTGTCCTCATACTCTGAAATTCACAGTTATGAGGGTGCCTGGGTAGCTTAACTGGCTAAAGTACTTGGCCGGAAATTGAGGGATCTGGGTTCGAGTCCTGGTTCAGGTGAATGATTTTTACACTGAATTTTTTGCATACGCTTTGTGGGACTGTTGTGGGATTCAAAATTTTTTTTTAAACTGTGGTCTCAGAAATGGAAAGGGGATTTAGAGAGATATGGTAATTCATCAAATTCCTCAGTTAATTTTTTTTAATTATTTCCCAATGGACTACATCCTTGAATATGTTAGAGGTGCTTATGTGTTCTAATGGCCCCTAGAGCTATACTGGTGTTAGTGGTCATGATTACTGTAGGTAGAATGACTCATGCCCAGTAGGTTGAAGTGCATGTGAAAGGATTTACTAATTTCATGCATTAACAGTACATTCATAAATTTATATAAATTTAATAAGTAAATTGTTTAATATTTTTTGGGATTTGTTGAAGGAATTAGGTTTGGTAAGTGGGGAAGAGGAAGATGGAGAAAAGGCTTTTTGAGGATGATGAAGGTTTATAGAATGTATGGATTAAATAGAAAATATTTTAGCACAGAAAATAATTTATTCTGGGTAGAGTTCATATGGTAGTTTGTTGGGACCATCCAAAACCTAACTTTAATAGGTTGGCAGCTTATGGCATAGTGGAATGCAGCAGAATGCTCTATTGGTACTTCGTCTTTCTAGTAATTGCACAAAAAGGAAAAAATACTCTGTTGTTTAACCCTCTTATTGCCAGTGGACCAATCTCTCGGCCCTCACTGGTTTTGCAAAAACTGCCATGGGCTGTTCTTTCAGCCATCTTTTTTTAGTTTGAGTAATGAATGTGCCTTAATGCCAAATAATCACTAAACAAGAGATAATAAACAATGGAAGGTAGACATAATAGACAATAAATCCAAAATATATCATCAAAATTGACGCATATATGAACTTCATGAATCAAGATTGAGTACTTGTTAATTAATGTTAAATCAAGAGTCTTACAAACTTTATGGAACTATACTTGGCAGTCTTCACAAAGTCTATCTGGAAGGAGTTGGCAGCAAAAGGCTTAACCAATTAGTGGGTATAGTTATAGTATAAAGGGTTAACCTATAGTTACTACTCTACTATTAATAGCGGCAGTGATTGCTTTTATTGTCAGATTAACTTCCCTTTAGTGAGCCAAACCTTTTTATTCCAGTAGTTAGTAGTAATCATTTTTCTAATTCTTCATTGTTAAGAATTTGTTTAGCATAAGGTTGGCGGCTTCTATGAAAGTTTATATTTTTCCCTTAGAGTTCATTCTTAATATTAATCAGTTCATCTAATCTTGTCAACTCTAATAATTTTGATATTTTTTCTCAATTATTGTCGAACCTTAATTTCTTATTTTCTCTCACAGTTATTATGTATCTTATTTTAATCTTGATTTCTGGATTGGTCATTATGTGGATTTGTTCTCATGTGAGGTTTATTGATATTTTTTAAAGTTTTTAAGTTGTACATAAATAAAATGAAAACTAGTTTGTTTAAAAAAGTGATAATTTTTATTTTCAGCAACCAGACCAAAGTGACATCCCAGTTCCTACCAAGGAGAAAAAATTCAAAGGCTATTTTAAAATTGCCAGACATTATGGCTGGGCTCTGAACTATACGTTCTTTGAGCTTGCTTATGATACTGTCATTATAGTTGAAGGTAAGCAATCATATTGCTATTCATCTTGGTCCAATGTCAGTACTATTTTACTTTATGCTAATTTCGGTGTCTAGCTAGTTTTAGTTTAATTGTAATTTGACTCTTGATTCTCAAAATAGTGTCAGTGGTAGTACAGGTTACTCATGTTATCAACATCATTTTATTGAATAGATGACTTGGAAGTCTCTCCAGACTTCTTTGAGTATTTTCTTGGCACATGGAAACTGTTGGCTCTTGACCCAACATTGTGGTGTGTATCAGCATGGAATGACAATGGGAAGGAGGCATTGGTTGATTCATCTTCTCCTCATCTCCTTCATCGTACTGATTTCTTTCCTGGTCTTGGGTGGATGCTTCGGAAATCATTGTGGTCTGAACTTGCACCTAAATGGCCCAAGTCGTGAGTTAATGAATAATTTTTATTAATTTTCAGAAATAATTTTTAGTGTAGTAATTACAAGAATACTAAGGAGATTTTTACAATTTACAACGATTTTTATAAAGGAAACTTGTATTATTCCGGCATTTGTAAAATCATGTACAATTCAAATAGGAATTTCAAGCACTTGTAATCATCAACATCTTATGGACAATATACCATGCCTGAGCAATGCAAGTGTAACTTGGATCTGATTCATTAGAATTATCCAAGCACATGTACACCTTTATTTAAAATTAAGGCACTTGAAGTCTTAGGATCAATATTTAATAGTTTTCCTAAGTATATTTTGTAACTTTTCAATGTGACTTCTTACCAAATATAGTAAAGTCCTGATTATCTATGCATGCATTATCCAGGGTGTGAATTATCTTTGCTTCGCCTTGGTTTTGTGTATCAGGAGTGATAGTGGAGTGGAGGGCAACGGGATGGGTTGTTTGCATGTTGAAGAGAAGGGCCGTGCATAATGGGATATCTGTTTGCACAAGAAAAGATATACCAAGTTGCTTCTATTGTTTGTATGTCCCTTTTGCATCTAAATTTTGGATGCACGTCGCATATATCCATCAATGTTTTTGCTATGCTAGTAAACAAATATTGTGTGCATATGGCAGTGGCTGAGGGAGTAGGGAGTATGAAAGTGAAGCTCCCAGGTAAAATTCTAATCTTCTGGGCCCCTCTCAGCGGGTCACCAGTCCCTTCCCCTGAAAATTGAACTGAAGTAAGTCCTACCCTTCGTCGGATTAGCAACCCCTCTCCCTATGTCAGTCCACCATGAAATAATTGTTTAAGCAGTTGCAGTTGGTTTGCTATAGAAATATTTGTGCTTAGTCAAGTACATTTACAATTTTTTAATGAAACTGCCATTAATATTAATGAAGTATTGTATAAAAGAGTTATGCCGTACTAACAGCTAATAAAATGTCGTCTTGTTTTTCAACATTTTGTCTTATTTTAATTAATTACCTATTACTTACTGACTGTGCTGACACAGCTTGTATGTGTGGATTTGTTCTGCTCTCTATGTTTTTCGCAAAACAGATAGGTTTTATGTGGGTTTCTTAGAATATGAATCATGAAGAGCACATTACTTCCCCCATATTTACATGCATATATATTCTTCCTTCATGAGTTTTTCTCTCACTTTAGCTTTGTCCATCTAGCAAGTAGTATTTTGCTTCCACTTGAGTTCACACATTTACCTGAGTTTATTTTACCATTTCTAAGTACAGTGAGTATTCTCTCTGTATTAACATTATTGTCAGAGGTAGGTACTGAAAGTTAGCTCACAGAGACATTACATATAGTGAGGTTTTTCCAAGAGGCGGTGTAGCATATGCAGATGAGATAGACCAAACAGACTCGGCTGAGGAGTGTTTATTGCGGTGAACTCTCAACTAAGTAATCACCATCAAGAATCTAATGATTCTATAATAGAGAGCATTTGATGCAGCGTCATGGGTTACAGTAAAAGGAATATAGTAATTTTTTCATTCTATCAGCCCCTTGACTACAGTATAGATGACCTACTTGAACTTGATACCCTATTATCAACACTTAGCTCATAATATAATAAATGTCATTATAGTCTGTGATTTTAACCTACCGTCGATTGACTGAAACACCAAATGCTTGGGGGCTTGAGTGAAAAACCGTGATTCCTGCATCGTGCTCTTAGATATATTGGCCAAATATTTGTTGGATCAATTGGTTATAACACTGGCAGGATGCAGCAGTTCACTCGACAGATTCACAACTAATATGCCAGAAAAAGTGACAAAAGTTGATGTAATTGAGGCTATCAGTGACAACACAAAGCAATTTACATTGAAATGAAAACAGAGTTTTTGAAAGTGACCAAGGAAAAGCGTAAAGTCTACTTTTTTTTAAGGTGTCCCCACCCTCAGGCAAGTTGCCTTTGGGGGTCACCGAAATCTCAATATTGGCTTCAAGTCCATTGCATGTAATATTATAGTATTTTTTTATGGTACAATTAAATTTTTCTTTCTTTCTATTCAATCAAGGAAATTTTAATGGTTTCTGTGAGAAGTTAAAAAGTGAATTTAATGCCTTCAGTTTGAAAATATTCTGCATCAACAGAGTACACATGGAAAGAATTTCTAGGTATCTTGAAGGAGGGAAATAACATGCACTTTCCAGTTAAGTTGAAACGTGACAGTGACAAGCTGAGGTGGGGTATGACAAAAATGTTCACATGGACAGCTTTAAGAGGGCAAAGAATATTACAGTTGAAATATAAGAAAAGTCTAAATGGTATTGAAGGAAACTTCAAGGGGGAAGCTAGTAAATTGTTGATTAGTAACTAAAAGGGTCATGTGTAAAGCTCTTCTTTCATTCAAAAGTAAATTGCTATGAGAGTATTTAGAGGAAGACCCGCAAGTATTCTGGTCGTATGTTAGGGAGACACAAGGAAAACAACCCACAAAAAATTGACCTAGGAAAATCCTGACCCTGGACTAGTACGTTGGTTCAACCAAAAGCAAACCAAAAGAATTCGGTTTTCAGATCCTATTCTGGCAGAGAAAGGGATGCTTTTCCATGATCCTTTTGGGATAGAGCGAGAGTTTAGTGCATTGTCTAGGCGGTTGACGTAGTTTAAAAAGGGATGCAGAGGGTGGCTGGTGGTTTTTTCTTAGGGGGTTTATTTATTTTGGCGGTGCACGGCAGGAGGGAAGGGAAACCAGAAAGTGCCTAATCACCAGATTGTGTTTTCCAATTATCGGTGCACTCTTGATCAGTCATAAGCACGGAAAATCAGGAGTTTGCTGTAGTTAAGGTAATTTTGGTAAACTTCAGTTATTTTTTTCTAGAATTTTACTTCAACTCAACTATGTTAATAAGAAGGGGCTTTAACTCTATTAAATTTAAAACTGAACTTACCCAATCCTAAAAAATTGTGTATAACTTATTTCACTGATCCTGTTGTTTCAACAACTTTTTTCATTCAAGAGTCTTAAATTTGTATACATTTCAGTTAAAAGTTGGTACCTTAAACCCATGCTGCACACCCCAGTAATATACCAAATATTATAATGTTATGTCAATTACTGGTGTAAATTATTTCAAAATATATTAATTTATATTATACAGTGTGAGTTAAAAATGTTGCAACTTTTAACAGTTTTAGAAATGTTAGTTTATGGTTTGCTGTAGCAAGAAATTGTACAACAATGCCTTCCACTAGTTACATATTATTTTCTTTAACTAGGTACTGGGATGATTGGGTAAGACAGCCAGAACAGAGAAAGAATAGAGCATGTATTCGCCCTGAAATTTCGAGAACTCGAACTTTTGGGAAAATAGGTGTAAGCAAGTATGTATCATTATGAGATCAGTTGAAGTTTGCCAAAGACTGTGAGTACTTCTGAAATTAAGTGCAAAACTAATCACCTACCTATTCTATCTATTTCAGTGGTCTTTTCTATGAAAAGCATTTAAAGTTTATTAAACTCAATGAAAAGTTTGTGCCTTTTACTAAATTAAATCTAACATACCTTATGAAGGTGAGTCATTTTTTTAAGTTTGTTTTACTTTTGATAACCTTGTTTGTAAAACAGTTTTTGAAAAAAATAATAAATTAGTTGACGATAATCAATGTTACTCTATTAGTTCTATAGATTTTATGTCTTCGCTTCAATTAAATGGAATATTCTATCAATTTCAGGATAACTACGATGTTCAATTTGTAAAGCAAGTTTATGAGAGTCCTGTAGTAACATTTCAGCAGTTGAAGTCTGCATCAGTGAGTGGAACTGGTCCTCTTCGGATACCTTACAACACAAAGGATGCTTACAAGCGCACAGCAAAAATGTTGGGTCTCATGGATGACTTCAAGGTAAGGTGTTCTAAGGAGTTACCTACATAAGCAAATCTGTAATCAGCAATCCAGGTTTCAAGTATCTAAAAATTAACGGCTGTACAAGAATTTAATGGTGTTAAATATGTGTGAATTAAGAGATTAACTGAACTATTTAATCAAGAGGAAGTGCAGTTCCTCATACAGTAATGTTAAAATGTGGCTGGCTGCAATTATGATTTGGATAAAGAATTTTATTTTGTAGGTTTGAATTTTGCTTTGTCTCTATAATGGGAAATTTCACATCTTCTGTTTTTCTTTCCTGGGTTCGTTTTTATTTGCAGTTTTCTCTGTGATAGTTGGGAACTAAAAAACATCTTTGGGAAGAATGGGGTTATTTATAATTTCAAGTAATTGTATGTTAATTATATTTCTATTTGTACTAATAATTTTGCCGTAAGTTCTTTTTGAAGTAGATACTCAGTAGAAACATGTATAAAATGTAGTATATGTGGTATGCAATTTGACTTTGACTTTCTTCAGCATTATTTGGGTTGATGTATGTATATTATGGCGTATTAGTCGATGTCAGCTTTTTGATTAAAAGTCTGTCATACATGTTATATCCCTACTTTGGCACCATGATGAGTACTAGTTGCACTGACATTATGAAGTCCAAGCTTTCATCACTAGATGGAAAATTAAGAAAAAGTAATGAAAACTCTGTATAATTAAAACAAGTTAATATTGCTACCACTTTAGATTTATTTAGTACAATGAAAATTGCTACATTTTCATTTGTCTATTCTGAGCAGGAGTAAGGAAGCTTTCTTCTGATTAATCCATTGAAGAAAAGGCCATTCCCTCTTTAAGGCCAAATGGGAGAAAATGCATTTCATTTTGTATAAAAAGATTCCCAGTTTTGCCATTCAATATTGCCATGCATTAACTTCCCTGGTCAAACCTTTCATTTGGTACCACCAGTGTACAAAACTCACTGTATTATTTTTGCTACCATATCTCCATGGTGATCTCTTCCATGATAATGGTTTAAATTATGTATGTTTATAGTCCTGAATGAAATATGTAATTGCACACTAATAGTTGCATGTGTTGTTTCAGAGTGGGGTTCCTAGAACCGGATACAGAGGAGTGGTCAGTTTTAGCTATAAGGCCCGGAGAGTTCACCTGGCACCTAGTGCCAATTGGAAAGGATATGATCCAACTTGGAGCTAGCACCTGTCAAAAATCATCACTCTCATTGAAACTTCATGGTCCTGCACTGGTGCCCTAAACGTTTTAGCACCAAAAATTTCGTACATCCTGCATCTACTGCTCAGAAAAACCTTAGTTTAAATAAGGTGAATGTCTTAGTCCTGAGCTTTGCCCTTTTTACATAATATTATTTATGAAGAATATCATCTTTGATTTACAGAAAACATTTTATTGTATGCTAGGCCCTATTGCTGTGACTTACTCATTGCTGAGTATGATTTGGCACCATAATCATACTAATTGGAGGATTTTATTTTGTAAATTCCATGTTAGCTGCATTAATTTTTATTTAAATAGATCATTTCTATTGTTACCTGAATTGGAGTTATCAGCCAAACATTGATGCAACTTGGAATAATAATTACATTATGACAGGGATATTAGTATCATATCATAGTTTTTTTTATGTTAGCATAAAGGTACTAGGTTTTGATTTCAGATTTGAAATCTGAGTAAGAAAAAACCTTATCACTCATTGTGAAAATGGTTTTTGTTTGTAACTAGTCATTGGAATTGCAGTTTTCCTCAAACTGCAAGTTATTTATTTTATAAGTTCCTTGTTAACGATATAAAGAAATAGATCTGAAGATTTCGGGTCTTTTTAAAACAGATTGTAATTAGTTTCACCATTTTGTTTAATTTTCTCCGTACCTGTAGTAAATATGAATTATTTTCATTGCACGGTTCAGTAGTACATAATCAGTTAAGGTAATGGGCATTACTTCTATCAATAAATATAATATTTGCTCTCTGTTAGCATTTTTAGTTTGCTGATACTTATTGTAATTAGGTCCCAAGATGCACCTTAAAACTTCCCACTACAAATGATTTTTTAAAAGATATCTTCTGTTTATCATAATTGTCATTTGAATACATTAAGTAGAATCTGATAGAAAAGGGAAATGAACCTTGTATGCTATCATAAATTTCTGGTGGTCTTTTACTAGAGGAGGTGAAATAAGCATTTTCGTATTGTATTGCCAGATGTTTTGTTTTTGTAAATCATTACATATGGCCACAAAGTATGGACTGGGCTTAATTTTGTAATCTACCATATAGAATGGTATGTTACAATATTTGCATGCAGAGAGTGTAGAATAACATGTGGCTTCAATTGCATTTTGCTTTGTTGTGTTGTTCATGGTCTTCTCAGTTGAATCTTATAAGGTGCATGCCAAGATGCTTTACATACGATGAAGAGCATTATTTCACTTTTCAAGGGAGTAATATAAAAAGGGGTAGATGTATAACCTATATTTTAAGTAAATGAGCATTTTTTTAGTTGTACATTGTTCTGTCACAAATGAGTATCAAATCCCAGTGCACCTTCATCTCAATAAAAAAAGGAAAAAAACGATCTGTAGCATTATGAAACTTACATGTGGAGATGATGCTGTGGTTGATACTTCACAGTTGATTCTTTAGTGCTCTTTTTAATGCAGTGGTTCCTCTTTTGCTGTATGTTAATGGTCTGAGTAAGGACAAAACAATGATTTGAAACAGCTTTCAGGAACATTCTGAGTAATTTGGAGTATTTTATGGGGAAACAGCCATCCTAGAGTATTGACTACTGTCATCCATCAATTATCTTCTAGCACTGGTTATTGTTATTTATTTTCATGTTATGTCATAGAATGAATGAAGAAAATGTTCATTTTATGTCACTTAAAAGTCTATTTGTGATTGGGATGGCCAAATGGATATTCTACATCCCAAAAGTAATTTTTTCTATTATATCTCAGCCACAAGGCTGTCGGTAAATATTTCTTGAAATATGAGGGAAGTTTACTCTTCCTCAAATACAATTCCATTTCCCTATGAATGAGAATTCAGTTAGCTTTTTCTATACATTTGAAACTCTTAAGCTTGTGTACTTCGCATCATTAGTGTATAATTGTATGAATTTCATCATTATTGCTCCGTTGTGAGAAAATGTAATGCCTCATTGGTATCCTTCATTTAATGGGCAATAGCCCCAGTATGTACATTCTAATTTTTCAATGAGAGTGTGGGTTCCTGTCTCAGAAATTGCATATGTCATTAATATAATTTTATATTTAAAAGTGTTGCATTGTGTTTGTCAGTAAATACATTTATGCAAAAGGGGTTAGCAAAGGTTTGGTATTACCATTGAATGTCATTTTGTATCCATTTTTGGGCCATTTATTTTAATCATTGTTGCTAATATTGAGTGTCAAATACATACTGTGATTATTTGCTAAAATACTTCCTAAGTTGTCTTGATGCTCCTTAGTACATACATTTACAATGTTTGTGTTTTACTGGTTCAATTACTGTTGTGTACAGAGATATAATGGCTCATGTTAATTAGTTTTGTAAACATCAGGGAATTTATGGATCGGTTGATCCATGCAAAGCAAGCTCACGAGTGTTTGCTTAATTTTATATCTTAAAAAATGTACCTGGTGTATTATACAAACACTCAAAATTTAATATTAATCTTAAAACATAATCATGGAAAATTATGCATTTAAATTGCATATTTAGAAACATAATCTCAGTGACAGCATTATTAACGTCCATGGATTTTGAAGCATGGTTCAAGCATATTGTATTTTAGGGAAGAAGAAGATGTTAGTTTTTCTCATAAATCATTATGCTTAAGATTAAGGGGATCTTCAGCCATTTTCCTAATGTTGGAAAGGCTTGCTTGAACTTAAGATTTATTAGTCCAATTCTGTACTAAAGTTTGCATAATAGATTTTAGGTATGGCTATGAAATGCTTCGGTAATTTCAGAATTCTACAGGTTCCCATGGCCTGTTACCAAAACTATTCTGATCATTCCCCTTCAATTAATAAGTATGTTATATCTTAATTTAATCATATATTCAATAGTGACAAAGTTGTATTTACTAAAGGAGTCCATGCTCTTGTTAAGAGAAGTGAGAACCAAATAGGTGCTAGATTGCCAAAACAAATTTTAATTGAATTGAAATGTAATGGGGAAATGATTGTGCTTTTTCCCTGTGAGCCACTTGTGATATGTACTATAGTAATGTAGGAGGGGATGTGCTGTGTGCAGATTGATTGAAGGACCCCAAAGTATTTTTAGATTCATGGTTATCCCATTGCAAGCTATCCCATAACCCTCCATTTTCACTCTGAAATATCTTGTGAAAATTGTTTGACTGTTTAAGCTTACTTGCTGGTTATATGTCTATAGTAAGCTCAGACATCATAGGTGGTAGACAGTGTTGATGGCAGTGGAGAAAGTCTTTGTAATTCTAGATGGTTGTGGTGCAGTACAACTTAATGAATTTTTTTAAATCACAGCTAACATTTGTTTTTTTATTATCCTATATTTAAAATTCCGTTTAAAGAAATATCAACTGTGAGGTGAAAATAATCATTTTAGATCTAATTGTGAAGCTTACTGAAATGCTTGCACTCTTGTTACTGTCTTCATTCATGTTCTGGCATGTTATAAAAGGAGTATAATATGTCAATTTTAATGGCATTATGGTGGATTGTAAATACTTATACAAATGAAAACTTATACATTTGGTGAAATATGGGAATAGTTTTTACACTGTTAGTTGTGAATTTAAAGTTTCTAAATTTGTGATTCTATATTTTATTTATAACAATATTTATTTGTATGAAATTTATTTTAATTCAACTTTTTTGGTATCTTAGAGTGTAATTCAAGCTCCAGTGAGAAATAGTCTCTTCTTTGATGATGATGTCTCATCATTTTGTTGAACATTTGACCAAAGTATTTATCTTAACTAAGAGGGAATGAATGGCTTAATGCACAAATGGCATCTTGCTGTTAGGGGGGAGGTGAGTTTTGATCAAGCATGATAATGTGCACCCAGGGGAAGGCCTCTGTGACATTACTGCTTCCTAGAAAAATGGTTGAAATAAAAGCCAATTTATGGAGTCACATCCATTGGTATACCACAAATTGACAAAAAAAAACATGAAATATAACCTGATATCTTCATCATCTTCATCAGATTTTTAATACCATTTTTATGTTCAACTAGCTGCTATGAAGTGGGATTAGCATTGTGTGAAATTTGGGAAAGTATTTGAGGATTTGACATTTTGGGGAGGGAGGGGCTAGAATCTTTGTTATATGGGGGAGGGAGGGTGGAAAAGAGGTCAATCTGTGAGACATGTATCATTATTTGGGCATGAAACCAATGAGGTAGTGTGTGGAAATTCACCATGAAAAAAATTATTGACTTTAACTTAATTTAAATCCAAAACTGAGCTTAGTCAATATATTAGCCTGTAATTTTACCCATAGTTGGCTAGCTGACCAACATTGGCCAGTACCTGCTTACCATTTAGCTTGCCAGCTGCTTTGAGACTGGCTCGCAAACCTACTAACAGTGGGAACAATTGGGTTCAAATAATGGTATAGCCACATGATTGCTCCATACTGAATTCTATTTACTGCATGCAGAATTTGCATCAAAATCTCAAAATTATTATTTAATAGAGAATCATCTGTATTTATTCTTGAATGTCGGTAAATATTTCACAATAAGAATTGTCTACTGGTATTTTGCAGCTTTTTTAAGTGGTCAATCAACTAAAACAACTCTATGATATATATTTACACAGCAAATAATTTCACTTGTGTGCAGTTCATGTTGGAATCTGTTAAAAATCGTTCAACAATGATGTGCTATGACAGTACATATATTTACTTGTAATGCTCGCATATTACTTGGGAACATTTTTATGCATTACTTGGAACTAGTTGAAAGGATTTAGCTTAAAAATAATTTCCATCAGTGAGCTACATAAATTTAATAACCACCACTATTTTTTAATGGTAAAATCTTTTTAGAACATCAATTTTAAAAAAATATTGTATTCCCAAGTTTAACGTCTTTTTTATTTACTCCACGTGTAGCTATCCCATTTTTTCACATTTTCATGGGTGTGCTCCTGTGAAGTGTCATGCTCTCTTGATTACCAGATTAATGCAATGTAGGTTTGTGGAAAGCTGTCAAAAATTAAATTGTTAATATATTAAATTTGGTAAAAGACAGTAATGGCAAATGATGAATGCAGTATCATTTTAATCTTTAATTACTCCTTATCATTAATATTGATTCAAAAAAGCAGTTTCATCACAAAATTTGCTCCTAGGCTTCCACGTGAAAATGAGTGTCATCATTTGTTAAAACTATGAATTTTTTGTTCTAGAATGGAATTAAATAATTAAAATACAAAATCACAACAGTGTATATAAGTATTTAGAGGGTATTGTTGTTAATTGGAAAAAACCACTCATTTCATGGATTATCTTCATAACCACTTCTGATTTTTCCCTGGTGAAATGTGTCAAATGCCACGAATTATGAAAATAATCTAATAACATCTCAAGCTTCATCATAATGTCACATTGATCCCGTTAGTATGGTGCATTTTGAAAGGATTTCTGACCACACATTCCCTCCAATATTCCATGACTATGCTTCTTTATAGTATGTTTTAGGAATGTGATTTTGTATGATGATGAATGTATGAGTATCCTGAGGTTTAAGTCTTTTTTTATTAATCCAATAAAAATTTGTAAGAGCTCAAGTACTATAAAAAATATATGGTATGGTTGTATGGGTGAAATGTACAGTGTGTGGTTTTTCTGGAACTCTTTAAGCATGAAACTTGTAAAAACACTTGTTGAGTATGCAGTATGAATCAGTGTCATGTAAATAAATAAATTATCTGGAACTTTATTATTTTTCTACATGAATGATAGCGCCCCACATTGACCTGAGTGATTAACCACTTCAGAAGATTAGTTCCCTTTTTTTCCATTGCTGAAACACGGACGATGGTGCTATTATTTTATATTATTGCTCTTTTTTTAAAAAGGTTTTTTTATGTAAGTAGATAATTTAGCTCCAAGTATCCTGTGAAAGTGATAGTTTGCAACATACATACTTTTTCATGATGCATACATTCATGTGTTATATAGGTAAGACTATACATATATTGAAATATTCATCTGATGCAAAAAATATTTTGAAATATCTTTACTCCCTAGAGCCAATTTGAAACCTGACCTTAAATGCCATTGTAGTGACTTATACAGTGGCCAATTCAGGTAGTCCTAGATATGTACTTGGATTGCTGGTATGGTTGATACTTAATCATTCTTCCATGCTGCACTTAATTAATTGGCCACTTGAAAAAATTATTAAAAGTATTTATCCTATTGCACTTTTTTTCCACTCAGTCAATTATAGCGGTGTGTTTGTTCTTGCGGCCCCAATAAGCCATTCTGGAGGGGTATTAGGCTTCTCTAGAATTAAACCTCTGCTAGCAATGGTGCTTGAATTTACCTGGAGTTAGCAGGCATGTTACCTAATAGCTAGCTAATAGAATGTAATCATAAACTTTCATTTTGTATTAACATAGATGCTATCTCACTTCCGGTGGTCAATTGCTGAAATGATTAGCATTGGTATCAACAGGATCTTGGGGGTTTCCCCTCTTGATACTTTGTAAATCTGTTGCATTCATTTTGAAATTAAGAACAAATTTTAGTTAGTTTACTGAGCATCATACATTTTCTTAAGAGAATTTCTTGCCCTAAAGGTCTTTTCTTTTTGGCGCACACAATATTCTTAGCTCATTTTCTACATAAAATTAGTTTTTATTCATTTTTAGAGCTTGGATTTAAAGGAAATGCTTTGGGGTAACCATGAAGCACCTAATACTTTATAAAATATATTGAGTGAACAAGGTATGATGCCCAGTAAAATATAACAGAATAAGAGCAAAAAGATGGAAAGATTTTGCAATGAAAGTGAAGGAGATGAGATTCAGCACTTTGATATAACCAATGGTGAAAACACTAGGGGTGCATGTATAAATTATGGCAATTAGATTACCTAATACTTCTCAAAGACCAGTATTATGAAGTCATATCTATAAGAACCATTAGGGGAAATGTACAATTTGAGAATTACATGGGAGACAATTGGGTAACTAGCTGACATCCAAGAAGTTCACTGTCCTCTATAAATTAATGTGACCATATTTTGGAACTTAAGTTCCTTTTTTCTGCTGCTATTTATTGGCATGACTGCCGTCCAGTGTTGCTCACCCCACTGGGTGACATCATACTGTGATACATATGGCTTTCATCTGCTACCTGCATTGATTTATCTAGTATAGGGGACACTATTTAGAGATTATTGCTTACCCCAGACAATTCAAAAAGTTTTCAGAACACAAAGGCCCTTACACCATGCCTAGGACTCTCTCCATAATGAATGAAAGCCCAGTACTGCAACTGCATTATTGATTTATGGAATGAACAGTGATTTGGACAGTAAAGTTCCGAAGTCTTCAGACCAAAAGAAGCCATTTGGAATGCCAGTGAAACTGTCATCCTACAGGATGGATCTACGCAGAATAGAACCTGAAAGACCTTCATAGTCAATATTGATTTCTGTTCTTCACCCATTCTAAAAATTGCTTTTCAAGTTTCTCCAAGCACAGTAGAATTGTCTATATTTCACACAGCAAGATCAAATGTTTTCTTCAATTGACATGTTTTTGCACTCGCCAACCTGTGATGGCTGGATAACATTCTTGCCTACAAGATTTGAGGTTTGTGATCATGACCCCGAAAGTGGTACAAGACAGCTGATTCCAAGTTATGCCAACTTTTGACATGGCCCATTGTGGTGCATGGTTGCCAGCAAGGTTTGTAAATAGCAGTCCTTAGGAACCTTGATCGCCAGTAGAAACACTGGTGCTACCTAGATGGGGAAAAGGCTCACTATTCTTTTACCCTGCCTTCTGAGCTTTGCCTAAAACACATGTGGTTATTCTGGAACTTCTTAAGCATGAAATTTGTAAAAACACAGTGCAATTAATGATTAAATAAAATAATTTTTTCATGAAAAAATAGTTTTAAAATCTTTTTAGTTTATGTTTTACAAAGATACCAATGCAGGACTGCAGCACTACAGAATACACTGTGGCAGTGCGGTGAATGAACAAAGAAGAAGTGGAAGATGGGAATTGTCTGATGTCACAACTATTTCCATTTACTGGTACGATACATACATCGTGGCGCTGGGATGTAAAACTTGGGAACAGGCCTACAACTTTGACTTACCCATCTTTCTCTTGGTCTCTAATCTTTGCTCGTGATTATCCTTGTTGTTTATAAACCAACATGAAAGGTTGAAATTGGTCTATTATTAAATCAATTTTATTCTCGAATACCATGATGGTCTCAATGTTCTTGCCAAAATTATCAGTGTGTGCACTATGGGTTGTTTTACTTAATAAGACAAAAAGGCTTATCTGCCTTCCTCATCTATGGCAAATGAGGAATCAAGTTCTGGAAGTTCATTGGCATTCTTCCAGTTACATAACATCACCTATCTCTTCATACAATATGCTCAAGAAAAGTTATTAAAAAATGCGGTGAACTTTTTTCAGTAACTATAGGGGATGTTTGAGTGCCAAACATCCTTTATAGGGTTTCCTTTTTCAAGTCCCTTTTTTCTCCCATATAAGCTAATCCATCCCTTCTACTTCATTTTAATGAGTATTTGTCCTTTCATTTTCTGAATGACATTGCCAAGTCATTTTTAATAATAATAATTTTGATTTGCCCAGTGGATCATAAATACAACAACAATATTAATTGTACATGATATAAGGCACGTCAATTTTTGATTAAACAAAAAAAGAAAACACACAATATCACAAATTTTGGTAAGAAAATTGTAGTATGAATTAATTAGATTAAAATACATTATCAAAATTATCCTACATCAA
>LYUA01000491.1:531894-543742 GCA_002093875.1 Calopteryx splendens | reverse complement strand
TTTGAAGCAAAATTCCAAAGTACTGGATATTCTCATTTGAAAAGTTTCTCCTTTAATAAGTTTTGGATGATGTGATAGGATTCCTAGGCAGTTATGAATTCTCTTCACAATTATGAAAATTGAACCAAACTGTTGCAGCCTTCAATTCAATAGGGAAAGGTCCCCTACCTGTTGCACGAATTGTTTATGGGCTAAGGTTTAATATATTCTTAATCTTCACAATTAGTTGTCATGAGCTTTATGCCTTTCATTCTACCTTGGCTTTTTTTCACCTTCTGCCTAATTATATATTTCTTCATTCAAATTTCAGGCGTTTTTAATTAACACTTTCGTACATTCTTCTTCCATATACAAGGTTGAATATTTCCCTGAAATACCATGCATGTTTACAGGCTTGTCAGTTTTGGTAATCTGATGATTTTTTTCAACGCTTTGTATTTTTAGGAAAACTCACTGCATAAGATAACTGAAAATATTTTTCCTATAATACTCAATGCCCTGCCAATATCCAGTCTAACAATTACAAGTATTTTATTGTATAAGTAAAATTACAATTGACAATATAAAATGGAGAGTATTAGGTATATCATAAAAAAATTTTATTTTGGTACTTCATTCATTGCCTGATCCTAACAACCCATCGAGACTGAAATAGGACGCATTAATGTATTGCATTTTGATACAATTAAAAGAAATACAACATGACATCTGTAGTGACAACACCGTGGAAATAAATGCACCACTTTAAAGAAAAACGTTTAATTTTCTTAAAATTATACAGTGAAATAAATCTTCCGGTCATTCCTTACTCTTCATTCATACCCCCTGAAAAATAAGTAAGCAGAACATAAATGCTGAATCAAATATTGAGTGCCAAGCAAAAAATGAGACTGAAAGTGTGAAGTCACAGGTAGTATTTGCCTCTAATGATTGAGTTATATAAGTGACTTTGGGAGAAAAAATATCATGTCTAACTTAAAACACATCAATTCTCTTTTCATTACAGTGAACCCTTTAGAACAGCCCTCATTATTGGTCAGATTCATGAGAATTTTTTGAATGCATCACTGAACATTATCTTTACTTAATAACCATTACTTTAATTCTCATAGATTTCCAATCTGCCAAATTCCTGTTTAACATAAGAAATGATTACTTTAAAAATGAAATTTATCATTGTTCAAACTAAACGCTGTAAAGCCCCTATTTAGCGAAAAGAAATTTGGGAGAAAACGCGTGTAAGGGTTTAATGCAAAATTACCGAAATGATGATTACTTAGTGTTCAAATAATGTTTTATGGAATGAATCCCTCACCTCATGTCACACAATTTCAAACAATTGATTTAATAATTAGCTTTAAAAACACTTTCAGTTTATTAGTCCCCTATCTTTCATAGTCTCAAAGCTGAGCAGATTGTGTTTGAGTTTGATCTGTAAAACACCAAATATGTTAACCCAACCTGAGGTTGACTTTTCTTCACTTACTTAAGGAAAAAAACTAGGAATGCTTTCCAATAAAGTAAATGTCAATTACTTGTACACATTGCCTGAACAAAAATTGTTAAATACTGAATTTTGATAATTCTAGATTTCAAAACAGATTTAAGAGATTTAGATCTGTTAAATGAGAAGCTTAAAATTTAGTTGGACTTGATTATACTATCATAACTGATGAATGAGTATAAATACATAAATTTTTTGAACAGTAAGTGTAAAACTTCAAATCAATAAAATAGACATCAATTGGAATACTGTATATTCTCATGTATAGTTTTACCACAATTTTTTCCAAAAAAATTTTATTTGAAAAAGGAAACTATACATGAGTATATACGGCACACACACTTATAACACATAATATGTACATATTTAGTTATTGCACCATTCCAGAACGTTTACCAGTAGGACTCACTTGATTGTGTGTGCAACTTCCCAATTAGATTTTAATTCAAGAGGGCCTTCCACAATAACGCCATCTGCAATATCCACAGTTGCTATGTGGTACTTGGGAAAGGATCGTGCATCACGATAAAATAGGATTTCTAAGCAGCGTACAAGTAATGCCTTGGCTTCATCTCGGCTTAATCCCAATTCTCCCTTTTCTTCCACAGCATTTCTAAGCAGTGGCAAAGCCATGTATGCCCCATAACCTGTGGCAATGTGTTTATCCTCAAAAGCGGTACCCAATTTGTCTACAGTACCTAGAAACCTAAAAGGGAAAATAGATGCATAAATATTACAATATATATTCCATATCAATCCCATTATTCCAGAGATGAATAATACCTCCACCTTTGTAACCCATTAAATTTCTGAGCCTGGGTTTGGCCTATACTGAGAAACATCACCCATCTTTGGTCTACAGCCCAAAACTATTTATAAAGTTATTCAGCCAATGAACTCTTAATTATTTATGTATCAACAGCAGATTTTTAGGAACCCTTAAAAATACAATTTCGGTAGACTTAAAACAAACGGAGGGAACGATCGGGGACCATCGTTGTCATTAAACTATTATTAAGTTTATATATTAATATATTATTTTAACTATTATACATATTTGTGTCATAACTCACGGTTGGCCGTCTTGTATCCCTGCAACAATAAAATTATTCCAAAATGGGTCGAAACGCGAACGACGGTTGTAAAGCACCCTGGTCAGCCAGCAGTATAACGACTTCGGCTTCAGTGTAAATCCATCATCTAGACATTCTTCATCAATACTAGAACATAAATGTACAAACGTAATATTAGAAGTAATATTCGAGAACTAGCGTAAATACATTCATTAGGAGCAAGACAGAAAACCATCTTAGATGCCTTAACGTAATTTTCACAAAAATCCTTCCACAATCCACATTTATCCTCGACTTACATTTTTTGTTCCATTATGTCGCGAAGGTATTGAAAATCAGCATAATCCCCTCCAGCTCCAAGTATGATGTTATTATTCACTTTCAACACTCGAGGGCAATCTCTGTATCGAGCAAGTGAGCCATATGATCCAAGAATGTCAGCAGCTATGGCAACACCACCATTATATATTACTCCCAGAACTGATGTTGCAGTTGTAATAGGGGCTCTAAATAAGAGATGAAAATTTAAGGCGATGTAAGCAATTGCGATTACACTTAACATGACAAGCAAATTCTGAATTTTCATCTATCCAGGAAGTACGATCAATATTCACCACTTACTTTGATCTTTGGAAAGTATTAGCATCAGGTGTTGGACGAACATTCGGGAAACTGTAAAATGCTCCTGGAGACGGACCATTTTGCCAAAAGGGCAATGCGGAGAAATTATCATTATAACCAGGAACCGCCATATTAATTGTTTGTCGGGTATGTCGTTTCCATGAGTCGTTTCAGTCATTTGACAGCGATAGGTCGCTGGGTACGATAGGAACGATAGGAACGATCGGAACCATCGGAACGATTATTATCAGCAGAAACAGTCGTCTCGACGAAACGCGGAACGGCTGGAACAGAAAGAAACCGTGTTCAGCGTAGTGGTGAGTATGAATAAGTTTTTTCTTTTTTTAACTATGTTTAAATATGTAACTTAAATACCTTTAACCCTCAGTTTCCTTTCAGATAACTCCATTCGCTGTGTTTAATATCTAATCATGCTCGATTTTTGATGTAAACAATATACATGCGTAATGCGGCTAACAGTTTCATCATAAGAGGAGGGTATATCATCCGGGCAGTGTACAGTTTATCAAGGTATGCAAATTAGTTGATAAATGTAAAATTCATATTGGATTTATTTAATGGAAGGAATTATTTTTACTTATTTGCATTCAGTTGGACATAAAATATTAAAATTTTTGCGGTATTATCTACTCAATAAAATTCGTCATAACTTCTACTATTTTTGTTAACATTAGTACCGTAACATTTACGGCAATATGTGCCGTAACTGTTATGGTGTAGCATGTTATTTCCTCATGAGCTTCCAATTGGTTGTGATGCAGTAGTCACACTTTATAAGTTCAAATTTATAACGGGAGCCGACGGCGTAAACAACTGAGTTATTCTTAATGGTATTTATATTTAGTGTGTGTCTTATGAAGTAATTTAGTGATATCGGGTTGTAATAATGCTTCACGATTTCCTATGGCAAAGGGAGTATTTTAATTCGGCTATTGTAATTATTACTATTTAATTCATCAATTGTCGAGAAGTCTTGTTTAGATCACTGAAGCTGTAACAGTTGGTTGAGGATAATTTTCACTATTGCATGGATAATGGTTGGAAGCAGCTAATCATGCTCTCCAATTGGTAAACATTTATTTTTCCTGTAAAAACGTAATACTCTCTTTCTGGTAGGTTTTCTCATAAAATTATATGGAAACAAAATTTACGGCTGTTGAAATGTTTTCCCCATTACTTCTATAGCAGTTGGTGGTGTAATTTTAAAAATTCCTTGCAATACAAGTGTTGATTGTCATTTTCAGCCACCACATAAGATGAATCTTCTGGATATGGTAAACCGAAATACCCGCCTTCTAAGCAGCAAAGGAATATGCTCTGCCACATTAGCTGCAACCATGCCAATGAGAAATTATAAATTTACATGCTCTGCTAACATGAAGCACACATCAGCAAAATTACTTAGACTCCCCTGCAATTTGGTTGCAAGTAAGGCTGATGGAAATTTGTCATGGAATGTTAACCAGATCAAAGAAGGCTCGAGCATTGAGGGGTGGCAGGTGGAAGAAGTTTCACCAGTCAAGGATTTCCATTTAACAGCTCTACGTCTGAGACATCCCCAAACTGGTGCCCGGTTTCTTCATTTGGCACGTGCTGACAAAAACCAAGCTTTCTCTGTCGGGTTCCGGACTCCTCCTCCCGATTCCTCTGGTCTCCCTCATATCCTTGAGCATACAGTATTGTGTGGAAGTAAATTGTTTCCTGTGAGAGATCCCTTTTTTAAAATGCTGGGTGGGCGAACTCTTGCCACTTTTATGAATGCAATGACAGGTCCAGACTACACCATGTACCCATTTGCTACTAGGGATCCAGCAGACTTTGGAAACCTCATGTCTATCTATCTTGATGCAGTCTTTCGGCCTCGTCTGCGAGAAACAGATTTTAGACAAGAGGGATGGCGATTGGAGCATACTGATCCATTCGATAGTTCATCTCCTATAGTATTTAAAGGCGTGGTTTTCAATGAAATGAAAGGAGCTTTTTCTGACCCTCAGAGTGTCTTTGGACAGCGACTCCTTTGTTCACTTCTCCCAAAGGGAGCCTATGGAAAAGTGTCTGGGGGAGAACCTCTCGCAATTCCATCTCTTTCGTGGGAGGATTTGCGATCTTTCCATGCTCAATATTACCACCCAGGAAATGCTCGATTTTTTACGTATGGTGAATTAAATTTACCAAGAGTTCTTAATCACATAACTGAGAATTATGTTGAAGCTTCCATGAAGGAGCTTCCTGCAGTTACAGAGATACATCGAGAACCTCGTTGGTCTAAGCCCCGTCAAGAGCATGTGAACTGCAGTCGTGATCCAATGGCTCCAAATCCTGAAAACCAATCTACTGTTGCGGTGGCTGCTGCTTGTAGTGATATCCATGATTTGGATGAAACATTTCTATTATATGTGCTTTCTGATCTTTTAATTCGTGGTCCAGAAGCACCCTTCTATTCACGTCTTATTGAACCTGGTTTAGGATCTGGCTATGCTCCGGCTACTGGCTATGACTCTAGTACTAGAGATACTATATTTGCTGTTGGTCTTCAAGGTCTTAAAAGTTCTGATGTGGAGAAGGCTGTAAATTCAGTGAAAGAAGCAATTAATGCTGCTGTCTCTAGAGGTGAAGGTCTTGAAAGTGAAAGAATTGAAGCGGTTCTTCACCGTGTTGAACTGGCAGCTCGTGATGAATCTCACTGTATGGGCTCTAGCCTTGGTTTATCACTTCTATCAGAAATTACTCCTTTGTGGAACCATGATGGGGATATAGTTAGTTTCTTGAGGGTGGGAGATCGAGTTGAGTCCTTGAAAAGAAGTTTGAAAAATGATCCAAATTTGTTAAGGAAGGTGACAGAAAAATATCTGGGAGAGAAAAACTCTCACCAGTTAATTCTTACCATGTCACCCAAGGAGGGTTTTGAAGAAAAGCAAATTAAAGAAGAGGAAGAATTATTACAGTCTAAGATCCATAAGCTTTCTTCTGAGGACAAGGAACATATTTTTCAGTTTGGAATGAAATTAGCTAAAGAACAAAAGTTAGAGGAGGATCTAACCTGTCTTCCTCGACTCTGTGCTTCTGATCTCAGCCCTGTACCCGAGCCTGATGGAGCTGTCAACATTAAGGATGCAATGATTCCTATACAGTTTTCTGCACAGCCAACCAATGGTGTAGCATATATTAGAGCTACAGTTGATGTTGCAGATCTGCCAGAAGATCTTCATTCTTCTCTTCCATTATTCTGTTTAATTGCTTCAAAAATGGGCACATCCAAACGAGATGCACGTGACTTTGACCGAGCCCTTAGCCTTTCAACTGGCGGAATTTCTTTTGGAGTCAATGTTGTGGCAGCACCTGCTCCAACATGCTCACCTCTTTCTCTTCGAGTGTTCCTTGTAATGTCAACAATGTGTCTTGAGAGGAATGCTGCTGAGGCTTTGAAGCTGTGCGCTGAGTTGTGGGAGGCAGGTGCCAAGGGTTCTTGGATGGATTCCAATCGGCTTGCAGTTTTATTACGAGAGGAGGCTGTTGCTTTAGCAAATGGTGTGCCCCACTCTGGGCATGCATATGCTCTATCAGCTGCTGCTGCTATGGTGAGCCCTGCTGCTAGGAGGAGGGAACACTCAGTCTTGGGACCATCGTATTTGGAAACTGTTCGAAAAGCAGCATCTCAGGCATCACAATCAGCGAATGGTGCTGAGGAGATCCTGAACAAAATAAGGGAAGTCGGAGCCTTCCTCCTAGGTAGCAGCTGTGGTAATAGGTTACGTTTTTCCATCAATTCCTCACCCGAGTTTGAGCCTAGTATATTAAATGAGGTTTCTACTTTTTTGAAAGCCCTCTCAGTTAGCCCCAGTTCCTTCAGGATCAATCCTATAGAAGTAGAATCAACTTTGAGTCCTGACATTCAAGTTGCTCATAATACACATTATGTTTTACCACTGCCTGTTAATTTTGCTGCAAAATCAATAGCTACTGGTGTAGCATTTCGGCACCCAGATCATGCTCCATTGAAGATTTTAGCTAAACTACTTTCGGCCCACTACTTGCACCCTCACATTCGAGAGGAAGGTGGAGCCTATGGCTCTGGTGCAGACATTTCAACTGATGGTGTATTTAGTTTTTTTTCATATAGGGATCCTCATTCCATAAAAACTCTTGATGTGTTCAATGGCTCTAAAAATTGGGCAGTTAATTCATCCCCCAAACCTATAACGGAGACATATCTCGAAGAAGCCAAAATAGGCATTTTCCAGAGAGTTGATGCCCCTGTTCCCCCAGGTAATCGAGGCTTAGACCGTTTTCTACGGGGTGTGGATGATGAACTTTTGAAGTGGCACAGGGAGGCATTAATGGCAGTGACATGTGATGATTTGATTCGTGTAGCTAGTGAATATCTCTCACTTGATAAAAAACTCCCTGTATCGTGTGCTTTATTAGGTCCTCAGAATGATATACTGGAGAAAGACTCTAGTTGGAAAGTTATTGTGCCAGAAGATTGACATTTGAAGTGAAAAGAAACAAACGATTGTTGGTCAAATATTTATTGTTACAATTCATTTCTTTCTAAATTCATTCAGTATTAACTGCCCGTCACATTTTTACATTCAGTGCCAATGTTCATTGCCATTTCAGTTATATATAAAGAGATCCAGTGATGCCATTGTGATCAAGTTTTAGTATTCTTGTTTTTTTACCTTAGTTTGGATGTTGTTGTAAAAGACCTTATATGTAAATATATTTTGACAAAATAACACTTGCTCTCATTTCAAATAGGTTTTAATAGTTGCATCATAAAACATGCCTGTGAAGAGATTTAATGTTCTTATTACAATGAAGTTCAATTTATTAGGATTCATAATTTAGATTTGTACCTAATGTCTTTTAGGCTAAGCTGGACTTGAGTTTCAATACTTCTAGACTAGTTGGTCAAGATTTGGATTTTCATGGGTGATAAACACTATCAAATCTCTGCATAACCAATTGTACTACTGTAGCAAATGAAAAGTTAAATCCTACTTAATGAGTATTGAAAAAGTATGACATGCATTTCTTTTTTAATTATTACTTTTTATGAATCTATATGAATATTGCATTTATGGTTCTGATTATGTACTTACGTTTCCACACCCATGTACACCTGATGATGAGGAAAATTGAAATGATGAATTGTTTTAAAAAGCGCCAAGGTTTAGGGGGTTCAGCAAATCACTTCTGGCTAATTATTTGGTCTGGGGCCAAAGGCAAATGGACCCAATGGCCTCTCTTCTATTTACGAACTAATAGTGTACACTGTGTAGATTCAAGAGAAGTCATAACATTGTCAATGTAGAAATATAGAAACATTCATTTTAAATTAAGTTTCATATTATTTAGTTGTAAGAAATATGAAGGTGAGTGGCTTTATATCTTTTGGCCTTGATTTTTGTGGAAACTGTCATCCCGACAGCTGGTCATGCTTTCCTTTTTTTGCTGAATTTCAGAATAGCTTTTATAAGGTAATTTTTGTTTTATATATCATATGTAGTATAGCATTTAGATTTTCCATTTGTAAATTGGAGAAATCTCGGGTACTTACACTTCAGTCAGACTCATTCATGGAGTTTCTCAGACATTTTTATGTGATACAATCTGTAATAAAAAGGTTAAACATTCAGTTCTTTTGGGGTTCTAACACCCTATGAATCTTCAATCCTTAGTTTTCCACCATAAAAGGCTTGAAATGAAATGTAAAAACTTTTGGCTGCCACATGAGTAGTTTCACTGTTAAAATGGATTTTTAATGGTTTATCCTTACAAACCTCACTGATATAAAAAGCTGGCATTAATTTAGGTTTTATGTAACCTCATTATTGAGAAGTGAATTTTTAAAAAATAAAATTACCAGCATTAATTATTTCATGAAACGTAACGGTAGCATGCATTTGTGACCATATTGCCCAAAATTATTGACTATTTCTTAATCTTTTACCTCTTATTTAATCCTGCCTATTTATTAGGTTAATCTTTTCCTGTTTTTCTTTTGGTGATAGAAAACTTTAATACCAGGAGTTATAACCTTTGAATTATATAATTGAATAATTTGAATTTACATTGAAGCTTTTTATTAAGTCCTTTAGTTTTTACTTACATAGGTAATATATCATGCCAAGAGTCTAGGACTCTACTTATGCTTTTTCAACAAATGGTCAACTATCCTTAATTTACAAATGACTTAGTATTGTGAATAAACTTTAAATTTGGCCAAGTTTTGATGTATACCTCTTTCTATTAGCTGGCTCAAGCTAAAAGTTAAGTTTGTGAAAAATTATCTGTACAAATCAGCTACAAATCCAATTTGTAATCCAATTGGAATAACATATGAAATATTCTTAAGAAACTTATTTGCTATCATTGTATGCATTTCTCCCTACATTATTTTAGGTTAAACATTTACCTATGAACTCTTAACATAACTAAGTCCTTGAGTTGAGCTAAAAGGGGCATTTTTATTTGAGATACTGAGGATTAACAACAAAGCTAAATTTGGAATAAAATTGTAAATTTACCATACTTTCTTTAAAAAAATCTGCTGGTTTGTTTACCTCTCTAGTTAGTCCATTGAGGCGAAAATAATATCCAGTTTAATATGAAAGGTGAAGAACAACTTTTCTTGACTAATTGCCACCAAATTCCAGATCTGCTAAATAGCAGATGAATAGAATAGGTGGGAACCAATAGTAACATGTAAAGGTTCTTACCTCTGCTCCAGTGATTTGTGATTCACCAAGTCCCCTAAAATTACCTTGGTTAAAAATATGGAGGGCCCATGACAGCTTTCCCATCTGCCATCATTCTTGTTCCCATAAGCATAGATTTTTGGAAATTGACCGTGTGTTGCTTTTTAATGTCATATTTGTCCTCATGCTGCCCATTCAATGAATCATTTTGTTTTTTTTTCTTAATTGAGAATATCTCTCTTTAATTCAATGTAACAGGTAAGTGAGGTAAGGCAATTCGTTTTTACCAAATAATTACACATGTAGCATATTCTATAAAATGCCATAATGGAGTATCTTTTAACTCAATTATGAACTTATTACTAGTAATTATTATCTAAAAAGTACTTTTTCACTTTAATTGTAACATGTTGTCACCTAAGTCTCTAAGTTGAAATCCCATATTTTTCTACTTTAGCTATATTCTAATTGTCCACATGATATATTAGTGAGTTAAAGATTTGGCTTCAGACTGGTCCCAGTTTTATAATCAGACAATGCCTCTGGACACTCCTGTCAAATGCTAGGTAAATGCAAACATGCATTAGGAAGATTTCAAAATAACCTTGATAAAGAAATATTTACTACTAATATTGAATGTTCCTCTAATAATAGTGTTTGCACCTTACTCCAAAGTGCTTTATTAGTTTTATAGGATTTTCTCTATAGCACAGTGTGACTATGAGTGGACAAACAGATTTCCTTGATTCATAGTGTGCGAGATCAGGGAGGTTATTCTGTAAGGTTTCAAAATTGTTGCTTCTTGACAAAACAGGTTGTTATGTTACTGCTTCAGCAATTCTCAATTCATGCCCATAAATTGTAGGATTCATCAAGGTCATTTTTTCAAAATTTTGTCATTGTTGAGGCATGAAAGTTTATATTTTCGTGAATGGTCTTCCAGGTTATGTGACTGTCCAATCAATTTGAGAACCATGAATTTCTTTATCAGAAGAACTGTTCTCACAAAAACGTATGCATGTGATAAAGATATTATCTTATTATCATTTAAAATTACCAAAAATGTTTTATGAAAATGTATTATTTTGATGTTTTTGAGTAACCAGTCACATATGAGGGGATCAGCTATCTTTCAAGGTAACTTGGAAGTCACTGAAGTATTTAATGAAGTGTGAAATTATCAAAACTGCTGATAGTCTTAAAAAAGTGGCCATGTTTGTGAAGGATGATTCATAAGAGTCAAGCAGAGTGGCACATATGCTCAATTGGCAATATACACAGCTTTAATGCATCCATTCTTTCCTATCTCAGGTAAAAAAATGTTTCATGACATACAATTTATAAAGCTCACTTTTTAGTCACTGTAGTGCTATGATGGAGATGAAGTTGGGTTCATATGCAATAGAATAGGAACAAAATGTCCTCATATCAATATGTAGATTTGAGAAATATGATAATATTCTTCATTCATCGTAGGCATGTATGTGATAGAATTGCATGAGGTATGTCCTATTATCCTTTCAAAATATCTTTGTACCTGACCATTTGGGCGAGCTCAGAACTTGTTGAGTTCCTCCACTAAAAGGGGGTGGAGGTAGACCCACAATGGGGAGAACTGAACGTTAGTGTTGCAGTTTCTCTTTCAATTCAATCGATGCAAGGCCTTTCAAAATGATGTCCAACACACGATCACTTAGCAACACTGCACAAGGAGAAACGAAGTTCACTCAACTGGAAAGCAACTGAATTTTTCTCTGGCTAGGCCCAGCCTGAGTATTTTCTATTGGTTCCCACAAAATTCAAATGATAATAACCATTCCTTTCCCCCTACTCCTGAGTTGTAAAGTTATTTGGAATGGATACTAGTGACACTACACTCAGGCCTTCCAGCGAGTCACTTTTCTCAGTTTTAGTCATTTTTTTTC
>LYUA01000491.1:448587-462628 GCA_002093875.1 Calopteryx splendens | reverse complement strand
TAGAACGCGTGAAGGCAGGGGGGGAGGGGTGCGGGGGGAGGTGGCGTGGCGCCGGCGCTCAGGCAAGATTGTGGATTGTGTGTGTGAAGGTAATGCAGGCCTCACGTTAGCACTTTATTGGGACATCCTCGTCATCTGCTATTCGTAAATGGATGAGACTTTTATACTCTTCTTCAAATTTTCGGGCGGCGGCGAGTATGCGTGGAAAATCTTCGAGGATCTCAGGGAAGTGTTTCAAATCCACACGTTTCCCCGAAACACGCCGTACACTAGTTTCTCGTAGGATTCACCGGGTCGTCTCGATCCATGGCTTATTCTGTTGACCGAAGGAAAAACATTAACGCGGACGGTAATGGGACTACAAAACGTCATTTGTGAGTTATAATTAGACATTTTCACGCGTGCATTTAATTGCCCGAGAAAGGAAAAGAGATAGCAGTAATGCGTATTTGTTGTGCACTTCACTCAGTGACGCGTGTATTCAAGGTTGCATTCACTATTGACAAAAGGAAGGAAAAATGTGTGAAATGAACGTCATCCATGAGATTGTTTCCATGGAATCAAACCGGGCATCAGCTTTGCGTCGCTAATTATCGTGAACCTATAAAGTATGAGTTCTCAGAAGGAATACCCCGTAAATCGCTCACACCTTTCAGGATCATCGCATCCGTAAAATGGGAATTTAGTGTACACTAGCTAGCTCGTAGTAGTGACTAATCAACCCAAATGGTCCAGTTGTTACTTTTCGCGTAAATCCATCAATTCTTGTCACATACAGGTAATTGCTTGTATCCATTATTCTTGCACATAAGCTACCATTTAAATATTTTGCATTATTTTCTACGATTTTCGGATACAACTGGATTACTTCCTTGAATTGGTGTGGCATCATTTAAAACATTTTCAGCCAAATGGATATTCCACCACGGAAAGAAAGATTTTTCTTGTTCCTCTCTATCTTTAAAACCAGCAAGTAAGAAGCCAGAACACATTTTTTTGTCGCGCGCATGTATTATGAATGTGTGAATGGAAGGGAAGGTTCAAAGAGCATTGGATCCTTTTCTCCACACACCGTATGGGCCATTACTCATTTTTAGAGCGATCTGTTAGGTTCGCGAGAGGTCAAAGGACAGGTGTGAGTGGGAGTCGGGGGTGCGCTGGAGAGGCAGAGATGAAATAGGATTGGAAACGACCAAGAAATTTCAAAGACACTCGTACGTGAAAGGCTCTCCGAGAGCTGGGATGTTTAATGAGGCTTGATGGTTCGCCGTTGCCATTATACTCGACGGCATTTCTTTAAGGATGGCCTCGCGAAGCCTCGATTGAAGCTTCATCTCAACTCTGTCAAAAGGGAAGGATTCAGTTGGCATCTCGAATGCTTTCGAAGCTAGGTGTAACAGGATTGTTTCCTTAAATTACGATCGAAAATGTTGCCCCTGCCACCCCTCCGTTGCGTTCATAGACCGCTTGTGATAATTAAAATCTATCAATTTGCTCGCGTAAGTGATAATAACATACTCTTACGGAATATTGATTAGTGAGCGAAGAAGAAGAGGTTTGAGGTGAGCTGGAGACGTTTAATGCATGTTTTCCACGCGTAATTTTTGGTATGATTGTCTGGAGGTGATGCTTTATGGATCACACTTCCCGTCAGATTAATTTCCCTAATGGATTTCCGAAATTATACCCTTCATTCATATGACATACCAATTGAAGAGCTCAAATCTGTATTTCCTTGAATATTTTCCGTTCGACGTCATACTACTTGGTGCTTGGTGTAAACACCCACATTATTCTCTTAAGGGGCACAGCAATTTACTTTCTCACTTTCTCAACCTATCAATAACCATCGTGACCGCACTCACGTGGCTAAATATGGAAGTATACTTTACGGAAAATTCCCAAAGCAACGATGTATGCAATTCGTCAAGCCTATGGTTTCTTTTCCGTCATGGCCGTGGAGTTAAACCGTTAAGAGTCATTTGGTGTCACGTTAAAAATTCAAGGTTCGCCGAGTATGAATCTCACTAATGCTGAATCGATATCAATTATGTATGTGGATCATATGGGCTATTTTGATCATGCGGGCCGAAAAGCTTTCCACTGTCGCGACATTGTAAAAATGACATAGATCACAAAATTAACATTGGTGGTCGTACATTTTACTCTCTTGAATGCAAGATTTACAGGTGAGCGCACGAAATATTTTTTGCAATATAAAAGCTTTTCTTTTGTGGAAGAAAAAAACGCTCCAGCAACTCATCAAATGAAATTTAAGATTCCTTTCCATAATAATCGGCAATTAATATCATGAAGCGTAGAATATCCTAATAAACTTTAGGCTATTAGTTACGAAAGTTTTATTCGTAGAAAATTAAATGTATTTGTGGAAGAGGAATTTGATTCAATCAATTGAATTTCTCTCCATTACAATAGTTGCCAAGTTAATAATGCTTCGCAAAATTTTAGGACGCCAGTGAAATTTTATAAAATGTAAAAAAGATAACGTAAACATAATAACCACTGATAGTATAGCCTATAAATACCATTTTCCTTACCAGGATTGAACATTTACTCTTCCAATATCTTATTAAAAGTTAACTACACAGTGCTTCAGCGGCAGATGAGCAAAAAAATCCACTCACATCGCCAGGTGCCTTCTTGTATTTGGAGAAGATAATGATTCTGATATCAAATAGCGTTTTGCTCACGTGACAAAAATATGAGACCCGTATCAAACCTTTGTCCCCAAAATAAATTCCCTCTTGGGCCCGCTGGTTATTATCCATCTGGAGTATTTACTGTGTGAGCACTAATCTATTCTCCTCTCGAACGAATCACTTATCACTTCACGATATCTCTTTTATCCACCAGCAGTAGCTATAATTGATTCTTTGGCTACTGTTCGTAGTACTAGGAATTTACGAGATCAATGTCAGTGTTTCCCAGAATGTGTGTCGGGAGTTCATGAAGGTGGGGTGGAATCACACTATTGGAGCTGTAAAAAATTTAACAACTAAAAACGCAAAAACCTATGAAGTCCAGTGTCATTATAATATTGTAGAAATTTATTATTTTTATACTCCTACGGGATTTTGTTTGTTTAGTACTGAATGGGTGCTTTTGGCTTAAAAAGTGTTACTTAATAGAGATTATTCGATTCTTGACTTTATTATTACATCTACTAGTAGCTCCTCAAAAAGTGTCAGAATATTTATAAAATGTTGAGTACTTATAAAACTTCATACTTTAATGACATGGGTCTTTACCCAATTTTTTACTTTTGAAGGCCTATGAAAATATTTCTGTCTGTCAAAAGTGTTTGGCTACCATTGATTTAGTTTCTGTTTTATGCACTAGTCTGCACGATACGATTATGACTTTTCTCAATGGCGGAGCGAATCCATTGCTTGTGTTCGTTCTTTGTCACGAGAAAGAGGGGGAAACACAAATAGGATCAGCAGTGACTTGGTGATGAGACTAATGGGCGAGGACTATGCTACCAAATTTTAATTTTACCTCTTTTTCTCTCCTTTATCACATTTGGGACCGCATAAACCATTAATTTCGTAAGAATTCATAGCGTTAATAACTCTTATTGCATTATTTTATATAAAATATTCCTGTTCAGTTTTTTTACTATCATCCATTTTGTTCATTTAATTTTATTGCATTTTCTGTTCCATTATCCACAGGGCATATGTCCTTTAAAATAGCAGTTTACAATTATCTTTCCTTGTTACCCCTTTGTAAATGAAAGAAATCTGAGAATTATGGGGAATAGCACAGTAAAACCTTGGTGGGCATGAAGAACAATGTTGATTAAAAACATTTTTTCTTTCAAAAAGGCAAATCCATCTTTTTTTAAGCGGCCAGAGTTAAAGTCACTTTAGATTTTTGCTACATGATAAAGATTTGTAACTGTTTCTACACAGGTGCTAGGCTTATACGAATAAATAATAAACATTTAATGTAACTAAGAAATTAGCGTTCATATTTGAATTATAAATCAGATTCGAAATTGTGGTTATTTGTTAATCTAATAATTGTGATTGTAATTAAAATAAAGTCTCTACATTATTCATTTATTATAGTTTTACTTGATGATATTTTGGAATTTTTAAAGCAAACATTTGACGCACGATTCAAATCCTGAAATAAAATTTCCCATATTTTGAACCATAGCAGTGCTTCGCTGGGACAACGATACATGATCTCATTCACATGGTTCGTGAAATTGTCATGGCAATAGGATGGATCCGTAATATTTACTGTTTTGATCTGTTATTAGCCTTGATTTATTTTTTTCCCCTTTGCAAATTTAAGTCAAGAAAGATTGGTTTTCCTCACTTGGTTAATCAAAAAGCTTGATGTTTACGATTCCCCGCATCTATCGTATCCATAATATTCGAATGGCGAGCCGTGTTCGGCGTGTGTGACATAGGCCGCTCATTAAACGACACTAGGGTCCGCTCGCAACTCGGCAAATTTGAGCTGGGTAAAAACTGGGTGAAGGGTAATTGTGCACCGACAGTGGAGTGCAGACCCGCAGTGCGTTTATTAGACGCCAACTTCGGGGAGGTCTGTACATTTCCCCAAATGGAGATGTTTTATTTTCCCATTTTGGGTTCCTGTGAGCGACTTCCTCGGATTAACGCCGCCTTGGCTGACCATATTTTACAACACACAAACACTCAGCGACGACGGAATGACCCCCGAGGTGTAAAAAATATCGGTGCCCGAATATTGTTTTTTTTAGCGCAGAGATGACTCACAATGTTAGTGCACCTGAGAGAGGAGGGTTTTCCTTCCTACCATCTGATGTACCTTGGACTCGCTTCTACCAATCCATAACGATTTCTGGCTGAATGGCTGCATCAGGTTGACACGAGATCCCGCGGTGCGGGGGTCTACACCCGGCCCAGAAGCTACGTTACTCTGCCTTCAGAGTCCTCTAATATCCGGTCCATTTCCAATAGGGCTGAAGTAATTGAGCGTTCGCTCTTTCCTCTAAAGGCCCTTTTCATGGCTGTAACGCCCGCTCAAATCGACAGACCAAAAATCTCCATTTCTCACTGTCCTTGAAAATGACCGAGCAGTGATGATGGGTCATTTCATTCTCGCATGCCAACAATGAGGAATGGTGATATGCATTGTACGATAAAGAATGGCACGAAATTTATGTGAAAATTGGAAGGCTTCTTCTCTAAGTTAAGATGTTCTCTCGAACATAAGGACACCTTTATAATTACGTGTTGACATTGAAGCCATAAAAATCTACGTAAAAATATAATGGTTTCATTCCTAGTAACATCCTCCCACAAAGTAAGGCTGATAACCTTTGATTTAATTGAGGCTACAAATGCTATAGCTCCACATGACCATAATGACAAACATTCGCAGCCTTTTTACCAAATTAATGTATCTAAATATGATATAATTCTGAAGAATCCTCATTGTATTGATTTGTTACTTTATATCAGTTCCTGTTTTCCCATTGGGTAGCCCACTGAACGCTACAGTGCATCACTCCATCATGTACAATAAGTAATGGATATTTTTAAAAATTACGAATTGTTTATATTCATGGGCGAAAATAAGAAAATTATTTTTCTCTTGAAATATGGGAATGAATAATTTTTTTCAGAATACGAAAAAGATAAATTTCAAATAGTCATAATAATAAAACTAAGATAAAAAAGCCTACTATCAGTGATAAGTTATAATGATTGCGAGTATAATAGTTTTATGTATTCATGGCGCCCTTTTGGGTTATACCTATTTTATAAATAAGATTTTATTTGGGAATTTATGAAATTCTATCATTACGTCAAAAATGATTTCACACTTATTTAACCAAGGCATTGCTTTGTGGCATGGGTGAATTATTTGTCCAAATTCACAAAGTGACCACTCCCCGGAGATCTGGGCAATAAAATATCCTTTTAATTTTTTTAAATTTTCCTTGTAATTTTGTCCTTTACCGAGACCAATTTTAGTTAGCCCTTGGAAATATGAAAAGAGTGTGATAAATTACAAAAATATGTGTTTTAATTAATTTAATGAATCAATTCTACTAAATTATCCACAGACTACGGAACGTGTTCCAAACAGTTTCTTTTTAAATTTTGAATATAACCATAATTGAGGCGTAATAAAACTCCAATTTTGAAATAAATATCAATGCATACTTGATTTCTTGACTAGCCTACTTGAAATAAGTATACTTCACTCTCGGTAGGCATCGCTAAAAGAGTCTCGTCGGAAGTGCCTCACCCTGAAAATCTCAATTTTAAATTCAGTAATAACCTCGGGCGTTTCGTAAAACCTCCTTTATAATTGACCTTCCGGGGTTTTGAAGCGGTCATCAAATTGCATATGAGTCAATGATTCCCTTATGCGTAGACCGGGGATCGTCCCCGATAGGGCTCTGCGCTTCATCGTCCCCTGATCCCCTGGGTAAGGGATGGTAGGGGAAAGCTCATGATAGTAATCCAACTATATTATCAGATGGGCACCTAAGGTGCTAAACCTTTTTCGTGGAACCGATTGTCGGGATCCACTGTGAGGACACAGAACGGGAAGAATTATGATCTCGGGGGAGGGAGATTTCCGACGCCATTAGATTCCGCGGCTGCGGCGGAGGAGTGGAAATGTCTTCGCCCTCGACGCATGACTGTTGTTTCAGCTGCCCTCTCCAACGCCACGGGCTTAGGCTATATTGAATTTATTTGGGAAATCTTGCGCGTGCGAGCCCGGAGTAAAGCCCTCAGGGAAAACCAGCTACGCGTTTGCAATAAGTGGCGCGAGACCTCACTATCGTCCTTAAGATTCTTTTCTGCGAGGAGAAGTAATCTAGCGGACACGCAGCGCGATATTCTCCTATATCCCTTGTTTCTATTGCCTTACGCACGTGGAAGGTCATATCTCCTTAACACTCCCTTGTCGAAATATTTACTGTTTCATTTTCAGCGATCAAAGCGAGCTTTTCGTATAAATGTAGGACGGTATGAGATCTCTTTTATTTGGGGGTCGTATTTCGATGAAGGATGGAGCGTGATAGGACGAGGTGAATAAATGAAATTTCAGAGAAGTAAAATAAGGAATATAATAAAAACGGTGGCGTAATGCATGGACAATATACAAGCACAGCACGGGAAAGCGCTTTAGCATGAAAGTTTCATGAGGATTTGGAATGTGTGCGAACATCGCCCGAGACGTATTGTTTTAGTTTCGCTGATTCGCAAATATATTCGAGCGTGTGAGTCGCCCCCGCTATTCTTCTGAAGCGATTCTTGCGCATTTTCAATTAATGTTTCCTTGCTTCCACGATAGTATCACAAGCATTCAATAAATGGACTTGATCAAATAAATACATTTTTGGCATCGAATTTCGGCTTGATTGGCACGGATTCTTTGAGACGCTCATGGAACTAGTTGGAGTCTTTGCTGAAAATCTTCAGGGAACAATGAAGTGCATTTTCAGGTCGTAGAAATATCTCGCAAAAAATATGGAAACATTTCAATGCTGTCATTTGAAATAAAATTGCATTTTTTAGTTGTTCTACCACGATGGTAGTGTTTTCAAATCGAGTTTACTGGCAACTGCTGGCCATAAATCGACATTTATTGACAACTCAAGCATTGCCCCAGTCAGCTATTTAAATATAATTCCCTTTAACTAGAGTTATATTTTCGAATAATGCCAACGTATTCTAGTGGTAGTTTGGACGTTCTTTTATTATTTCTTGTTTTTTATTACAGAGAGCACAAATAAGAATGAAATTTATACTAGCGTAGATATGAATTTTTAATAAAAAATTCTGTATGCCAAAGTTGATACTTGATTAAACTTCACTAATACGTGTTTGGAAAGTGTTTGCTAATAATACTGCGAACTTTACAAATATTTTTTTACGAAGCTTTACGAAGTATTTTTTCTGTATTTTACATACCAGCCCTGTTGACTTCTTTGCCACAAAATACTTCAAAATTTCTTATCAAAAGAGAGTTTTTACTAAAAATCATTAAACTAGTTTTCTATCTTAAGGAATAATGATCAAGCAAGTTAGTCCAATACATTTATGTAGAGAATATTTAATTTTTATATATCATGTCTTATGTTTTCTTAAGAAAAGATAATGATTGTAATACAATATTCCATAGTGCCCCCAATTAAGACTGTAAGCAACAGATCGCAGACTATCCTGAAAACATAAGATTGGTTCGAATTCCAGTGCATGAGTCGTTGCCGTGTGCCATGTTACGTCTTGTCAGGTGATGGGTTTTTCCCGTATTTAATGAACTGAATGATAAGTCATCAGCCATAGGACCACTTTAAAATTCTATTATTTATCATTACGGCGCTACAGAGAATCGGTCTCCTCGTTTCCTAAAATATTTGCCTGAATTTTTCACCATAATTTGTTTAAAACTCATTCTGCATTGCTTTACCTGAATGTGTAGCAAGTCTACGGCGGAAAAATGGCGGGAACATGTAAAATTACCAGAGTTCTTGAAACTTGAAAAAACTGTATAAGAAATGAATTAAATGTAGCAATAAGTTACAGAACCAGAGTTATACGAGAATCGAAGGAGATGGAGTGATTAAATTGGATTAAAAACTGTTGCAAGAGTTCAAAGAAAACATGAAGAAGGGAAAAACCAAATAGAACCGAACATGGAGACACTTCTGAAAAAGAATTATATAAAATATCATGTAAAGTAGTAATGGGAACGAGCTGAAAGAAGGCGAATGCATAGGGAATAGAAGGAAGGAATACTTGGAGGAACTGTATCAAATGGCGAAACCTTTGGAAGACGATTTAGTGGAAGACGAGGTTGACGAAAACGACCGTGGCCTAGATATATCGAGAAGCTAAATGACAGAGTAATGAAAAAAACTGAAGGAAAATAGTAACCGTAGCGGACAAAACCAACTGAGCAGTGCTCAGAGGCAGAGCTAAATACATCCTGTTCGGAAAAATCGAAGATAGCTACGACAGTGGGAGATGGCTGGTGGATTTCGATAAGAGTTTAATGGTTGCAATATCGAAGAAAATGAGGAGCAAGAAATGCGATGCTCATCGAATCTTGTCTGATGCTACGTTCGTCCAAATTGTTAGCGAGTGTACTCAGCCGAAGTATTGAAGGAAAAATTGAAGATAGCTTGGATAACGAAGTGACCACACTCTACCTGTAGATACCGGCCGAAAAATATGGCAGACGTCTACATGTAATTTTATGAGGAATTCGTGGTATTGAAAGTTTTTGACAACGTTTAGTGGAACATAATGTTTAATGTTCTTGAAAAACTTAATGTAGATTCGAATGACGGAAGAATAATCCATCATTTCTATGGCAACCAAACTGAGAGTGAACGAAGGCAATGATAGGTAAAATAAATAGAGGTATTATATAAAGATTGGACCTCTCGTCAGTACTGTCATTCGGAGATACAAAAAAATAATACAAGGAATATAAATAAGAAGAATTAAGAAAGATGGGGGAAAATTAATTAGCAATATTTCGCTGGCCACCTCGTATATTTAATAAGAAATCGTGAAAACTTGTGATATTTCTGAACGTAATGGATAATTTCGTAAAATATATAGGATGAAAATTAGTAGAAAACAAAAAATAATATAAAGGAAAAAGGAGAAGTTTTAGACGTTTAGCTACGAGGAGAGTGAACTAAAATTAGTGGAATCTTTCATCAGCCTCAGATGCAACATAACGTGGGATAGAAGCTGTTCGACGGGCACGAGGCGCAGAATTTCTCAAACTAAGAGGACTTTCATGATGAAGATACTATGCCGAGTGCGAAACAGCAACGAACAAAGAAGCAGCTCGTGAAAACAAATGTATGGATTATGGAACTCGATGAATCCGAGCCCTGAGAGAGAACTGAGCCGTTGGAAAACCGGAAAGTTGATGAGCATGAAATCTTATACGGAAAGTGGATAGGGAAAATCAAATAGACGTAAAATGAAAAAAGAGGGAATGCTGAATATAAGAAGAGAAAAATTCCCTATTGACCATCATGCAAAAAGAAGAATTTTACGGACAGATTCTAGAAAAAATTTCGTTTTGTTAGGAACGTAATAGAAGAGAAAGAACAAGAGAAGATCACACAAGGAAAACCAGGAAACGAGTGCGTTGACCAAAGACAAATGGATGCAAGAAATAAGTCGTGAGAAAAGCATAATTGGATTAAGACAAATTGATGGCTGCGCTCAATCTATCATGGATTGAAATACGTATCGGAATTCGTACTTATTTGCATTCTCTATGCACTTAACATAACTAAATATGAACGGTAAATTGAAAGAAAAGTTTTTGCATGAATTTATTTATTTTTATTTTTGTCATAAAAAAATAGCCAGGATAGAAAATAGGAATAAGAGCTATTATCGTATGATGTCCAAGAAAATCTCTCATTAGGAGTCTTTCCTGGAAGCCTCAACTCCCGAAAATGGTTTCGCGCTTGAGGTATAATTGAACGAGTCAGGAACATGACATCAAATGCATTACTTTATCAACCCATCAATTATGTACATAGACGAAGAGAGAAATGACTAACGGAATATTGGGAAATTGGCATAAGAAATAGGTGAAATGATGTTGGATTAGTTTACATAAACGGCGATCTAGGTGATAATTTTATTGATAATACCAACGAAATTAATTTCTTCAGTACCAGAGATTGAAAATCGACCATTTCAGCAAAACGCGATGACGCTGAGAATACGGCTATTTTTTAATAAATATCATATTTGAAAACCCCTTAAACGTCAATACTGATTGTTTCATTGTAATTCAAAAAATATAATATCAGTTTAGAATAAAATATTTTAAAATTAATAATATTTATCAAAACTTATGCAAATTATTATCAACGAAGACAGGATAGAGGGGAATTGGGATCATTGAAAAACCAATCAGAGATGGAAATGGTGCATGGACCCTGAAGCCAAAAAAAGTAAATCTCTTGTAAACTCAATTGTAGTTTCTAAAAATATTCCTGTTGGCATCGGAGATCACACCTTGTCATTCTTATAGCCTACGAGCTTGCCTCATTGTTATTTGATTACTTGGTAATTACTTGTTTTCAATTGCGGATATTACTTGTTAACTCATACAATATAAGTTCATAATTTTATGCTTATTATTATTTGAGAGGAATACTGATTAGTTTTTCCAGCCAGTGCCCAAGCTATATTTCCTAATTTTTGTCTCTTTCAATCCTACGCGTCAAGATAAGTCGAAGAAAATTCCGCACCGAGAACCCATTGGAAAAACCATGACCAAATACGAAATGAGGCTATATGGTTTCGTAGTTAAATTTTATTCTGAGTATAACATATTAATAATCCAAATTTATTTTTAAGAGATATTAGAAAAATAACTTTTAGGAAAACTTTGAAAGATAGTCGTCGCACGTGATACAAAAACATTATTTGGTAAATGAGATATTTTTGTTTACCATTCGGCTGATGATGTTGCCGTTCCCCTTATTTCCTTCTCCTGTTTTATAGAGTTTTAATTTTCCAGCCATCTCATGCTTAAGTGAAATATTATGACATATTACCGGTATATCTTACAGCACGATTGATAAGATGGATAGAAATGGGATAAGGAGCGTAATTGAATTGTCAATCAACTGGATTTAGAATAAAATAAAAATAATATCTTGAGATAGCTTTTTCACTTATTTTTTTGGATTAATATGATCTAAAGAGAATTGTATTTGAAGAGCTTTTCGTGTCCAAATATTTAAGAAAAAAATTCAATGAAGAATAACAGGACAGTTGGGAAAAATGATAATCTCACAGATGTACTTATACGTGAAATCGGTATATAAGCTAATTGGTTTGCATCATAACATTTATAAGACAATTATAAGACTTGGTTAAGATAATTTTAATCACCATTCCGCAAAAGGAGAGTAGAGGATTGGGAGGACTATAGAATCAAACAATCATAGGTTGTCTATCCACTAATGGNNNNTTGGGAGGACTATAGAATCAAACAATCATAGGTTGTCTATCCACTAATGGTAGGTTTTGAGCAATCCCTATCAACTATATCATATCGTGAAGCACTCTCCCACTATAAACTCTTATTTGCCTTAATTTTTCCTTCTCTGTTAGCCTTCTTGCCGTCCCGGAAGCCTATTCTCTCCCTTCTCCACTCTCGTCACACGCTCCTTTCTATCACAGCCTTCAGCATCCTACTGTTCTGCCTTTTTCGAATTCCACCAAGCATCTTCCTCTCATTCCCCTCATTTTTAAAACTTCTTCATTATTCTTCCTCTCCATCCAACTCATTTCCTCGATTCTTCTTCGTAGCCACATCTGAAAAGCCTCTAATCTACGCTCGTCCTCCCGTCTCAAAGTCCAAGTTTCCGAGTTATCCAGCACAACGCTCCCTATTAAAGTTTTTACCAATATTTTCGATTAAATATTTACTTATGGGACCTTTCTTCATTACTTTCTTCTTCTCAATTGATTCTTTAAACAAAACAATCCTTTTCCTATTGTCTCTATTACTACGCACTTTTCCTCCATCATAATACCCAAATATGTGAAATGTTTAACATGCTCTAGGTTATTCCCTCCTACTTTAATATTTAATTAAGCATTTTTACTTTTTGAGAATCTCATTACTTTTGTTTTCATATGATTATTCTTCATTCTAATCTTTATTTCATGCATTGTCCTTGTAGTGCAATGAATAATAACTCCTTAACTTTGGCTGTCCGACTAACAATTGTTTGACCTTATGTCACTTACTTTCCTCTCATCCCTCTTTCGTTCCCAACTCATTCTCCTCCTATGCAACCCTTAAAATTTCCTCCCCGTTTAGAATAAAATTCTATGGCGGTAACGGACAATTCTGTCTTATCATTATAAGTTCAATTTCGTTCGCAGAGATATTAGTGTGAAGGATCGTTCTTGGGGGCTTGGAGAACAAATAAACCTGCTAATTAGGCAATGGAAGGGAACGCGGTAAAGTCTTAGAAGTAATGAAGATACATAGTAAAAATGTATAACGCCTAACATCGTTAGGATATCTTTCTTAAATTTCTGGATTTTGAAAAGACTTTCATCGTAGCAGAGTATGCTCAGTTGAGGACAGTTTTTAGGAATATTAGTGAGGGCCTAAGGGAAGGGAAGGCATAATCATATTCATAATCGTCGTAATGTCGTAATCATATTCATATATAAAACTGCACAAGCACCCCAACAAATTCAATAGACCCTTAGCCTCTTAGTGATGACTTCCATCTATTTTACAGCCACTTTTTAATTAGGAACTAGTTCATAGTTAAAAGCTAGAGACTTAACACCCCTGTCACGCACCACTTGTCCGATAATTGATGTAAACATAGAAGTAAGGGTAGCGGATGAATGAACAGGGTAGAATGGGGAGTAAGAGAGGTTGCTTATTATCCCCCCAAACCTTAAACGTATATACAGAGAAAATAGAAGGAGCAACACTTGCTCCCTGACCTGAAGGGCTGGTGGTGGGAATCCAATTAGACGGTGAGCTGATTAGGTCGGCTAAATTTGCAGATGATAAAGCTTGATTCAGCTTGCCTAGGGATTGCAGTAAGTAAAATGTTTAATAAATTCCGTATTAAGGTACTGGAGGTGTACAATAAAGGTGGAAGCGGCATGAAGAATATGTGGTAAATGCAGACAATAGGAAAATGAAGTTAGTAATGAGATTGTCAATTAATAGGAGTCTAGGAAAAATATTAAATTTGGAGGGAATAAATTATAATAGGTGGACCAATTCATGTATTTAGAAGGAAATCCGTGTTATAACAGTAAGGATTTTTGGAGGATAATTGCGTTTTAAAAACAAATATTTTGATAAAAGAAGTAAATTGATGGCTCGGACTTGTATTAGGGAAGTAAGATATTTCAAAAACTTTTTGAATGGGTCTCTGCATGACTGAGCTGACATGAGTTTTAAGGAAAGAAAGCGATGGCTGCTCTTGAGATGCGAGCACGAGGACGGACGGGAAAAGTGA
>LYUA01000491.1:355860-374996 GCA_002093875.1 Calopteryx splendens | reverse complement strand
ATGGGGAAATCTTAGTTCACGTGCGAGATTTAAGAGTTCAAATTCGGCTAATTTTATTACCTGCTGGTTCTTAAGTGTTTAATTGTATTTATAGTTTGCACTTTTAGTTCAAGAAATACGAAAATAATGTATCGAAGGAAAAATCGCGTCAATGTCGCCGAAACTTTGATTGGTATGTTTTGATTCAGTTTTTCACCGCGTAATAGGCTCGGTGCATTATATTCATGCACAAATTGGATAGAAATATTCCATAGTTTAGGAGGGTTTTGTGAAATATTGCTGGTAATTTTCTTTGGCAAGGATATCGTGCAAGAAATATTATCACATATCACCTTAGCGCAGTACTGAAAATACTTCTTCTTAGCTACCTACATTTCTAATCTATTACGCCTTTATCATGAGTTCGCTAAATATTTTTAATGATACCCCACCAGATGGAAGACGTGAAATAGAAACGGATACCTATCAACCTTGTCAAAACTCGTCGTATGGATTATGTCAGCATTGTTTTTTTGTCGAACCGGCATCGTAATTTCATCAGGTATAGACGCGGAGCGACGTGGATGACCGTCGATTTTCACCGTCGATGAATCATCGATGAGTGCCCATTAAGGATCACCGATATTATCTGTTTATTTTCATAAATTTGATGAAGTTGACGCTATAGTACACATAGTTTGTGCTAAATTATGTGAAAAGCATCGGATAACAATAAAAGTGCCTTAGTAAACATAATCATTCATAACCACAGTCAAGTTTAAAAACTGTCATTAATTTTTTTTATATCACGTAAGTAATGCTCAGACACATAGGTAAGTATTATTTGATACAGAATTTCAGCAAAAACATCGGTTATAAGTTTTGTAATCGCCTACATGATACTCTGCAAGCTACCCATTGGCGGTATGAAAGTAGTTGGGAGCAATTTCACATAATGTATTTAGACTCACTTTAAACTTTAGGAGCTTATTCCAGAGTAATATCATTCAAACGGTCATTGTACCTTTTTCATTCATTTTAAATTCTCTGAGGTACTTAAGCTTTTAGTCACTTATCGTTTGCTGGAAAGATGACATTTTAAAAGTATGTGACTGCCGAAGAGCTACTCCTTAATCGCTCAGTTTTTCTCGCTTATATCTGGCGTTTGACGAGTCAAATTTTATAACTGGTCTTCCACTGACAGGACGCTCAGGCGAGAGCATAAAATTATTGTACTTCAGCATCTTAAATATTTATACTATAATATTCATTTTTTTCCACTATGAAGTGAGTACTCACCTCCGCCAGATATGCTGGGAAGGTATTTAAAAATAGGGGTAGGGAATTTTATTTACGGGTCCAACCAATTCCTGTCTCCTCTGCAACCTAGCATTAATCCTCGAGCACTCTTCACACTTCTGGAAATACTTTTAGAAAAGCTCTTTCTGGAGAAATGACACTAGCAAACTTTTCGTTTTCTGGTATCCTTATAAGCTAAACTTCACAGGCTAAAATTCTTAAATAGACTTCCTCACTTCCACTGACACTACTCACCAAAATCACTTTTTGCAATTTTTGAATCCATCGAATCCAGCTTTTGATAATCCTCTACGGAAAATTTCAATGACAAATGTCTGAACCTGACTGGTTCGCTCCACTCAGCCAGAAAAAGGTGGAATATTTTGAACCAAAAGCATGGAAGCATTGTCGGAAAAACACAGTTTATGTCATCGGAAGAGATTCCCTATGCACGTGTGCCGGTACACACAACTACTTCCAGTAAAGGAAACATTAGCCGCGAGACACAAAAGACTAATGGGTAGTAATAGGGTCACCCTGCTAAGTTTATTGTCAGTCGCTTCCACCGTGGCATTAGCCTGGTCTCCACCGAAGAGAAGATTTCAGCTCAGTGGGTGCCAATTTCCCACACAAGTTTGGAAATAATAAAGTATTAATAATAATTAATTATATCAATTATCATTAATGATAAATAATTCATAATAATCAATCTATTAGGTATTAATTACTAACGTAATAATAAAGGTATTCATTTCCTTCCAAGCCGATGGAGCATAGGCTAAAATCGACGCTGTTCATTGTACGTTTTTTTTAATAAAAACGGAAAGGGTGCATATGGGTGCAGGATTTTACTTTCCTATATGATAATGCACACTTTAGTCTAACTGCTGACGTAAATATCTCAGCGGTGGTAAGTAAGTTAATGCCTGTTTAGCGAAAAATTCAGTGAAAAGCAGTTAAAAAATAAATAAAGCATGGCAATCCGGTAGAAACTTTAATTAATTCAGATATTTGCATTTTTATCACCTTGAAAATGCATACTAATAAAAATCGGGATTTAAAAGGGTAGACATAACGTTTTATTTCATCACAAGACGACGAAAAAGTGAAATTTTTAGGTAATAACGCAAAATATGTTTTAAGCTATCACAAATACAAATATTGTTATGCTTCGTTCTCACTATGTAGCCTCTTGTGTCGTAGCACACTGACGAGTATGAGGGTGAACGGCGTTCTGCACTTGGCAGCACTGAAACTCTGGTCCTCTTATCCCCCGATTGTTGTTCTTTGCTCATTTTACAGTCATGGTGAAGTTCGGAATAGTTGTAATAGAAAATTTTAAGTGGTAAATAAAGTTCAATGAAGAACATGAAAATATATTAAAAGAGCAAAAAATTATACTTTGCAAATATTTAATCCAAGTCCTTTTAAGTTTTAGGAATTATAATATATTCTTAGGCCAACTTAGAGTAGTTACGGAATTTATCATTCTTTTTTAACTAATATAAAATTTTATTCTTGTTCATAATTTTTCCATAGGTAGACGTTAATATAAATACAGCCGTAACAGCCGATAAAATGTACAAATTTCTCTGTCACTACTGGGTCACGAATATATAAAACTCGGAAGAAGTACTCGGGAGAGTTGAAGAACTCGAGATGTTATTGTCTTTATTTCTTTGTATTAATTGGTCTAGCAAATAGCTCTAACTGGGGGTTAAAAGCATTGTTGCCAATTCATCAGAAAAAGACGGTTTTAAGAATTCCACTTTTCGCCGTTGGCTATAGAGGTGACTTTTTGTCTTGTACCTCCGGTACTATCTTACCCATGAATATACATGTTCATGATCTTACCCTTGGTCTCTAACGTCTCTAATCTTTGTCTTACCCCGCAGACCCCATTGGTCTCTAACCTTTGCTACATGCCACATCGAGGTCGTACGACTGGGGATAGGTTTAGCGGTCTACGGTTACAAATTGTCTGAACGTGGATTAGTAATTAATAATACCTGAAAACGTATTACCATTCCATTATATTTATTGAAAATATCGTGAATCTAGATAAGTATCTCATTAAATTTTAGAAATAGCATACAGTATGAACTAACCATTAGGTATTTCACAAAAGCATTGTATATATTTTGTAACTGCAATAAGCCCATGTCCGATATTACCAGATTCTGAAGATTATTGGCTAAGAAAGAAAAATCGTGTTAGCGCTAAGCTACTAACCCGGAATTATAAAGGACCGGAGGATTTATATTGGTTGTCGTTATGTACAGTGAACTTCCAACAGATCATGGAAATTAATTTCGTCCCAAGCATTATGTAACACCTAACACTAGCTTATCTATAATTCTGTGGTTCATTATTGAAACTTTGGTACGCCAGGGCATTTATTACTGTCGAATAATTGGTTATGTAAATATGGTATTTGAGAGGGGAGTGGTAGTCCAGTTGGGAGAGCGTTTGGCTACTATCCCTGGGCTTGGGTTCGTTTCCGGGTGATGCCTCTGGACTCCCTCAGCTTCACCCAAGCCGTATGATTTTTTGGGTACCAGGTCATCCTGGGAAAGGAACTGGCCACCCAACCCAGCTGTGTGAATTTCACAGACCATTGGGCTTTGTATTGGGTGAGCTCTACCCTCACCTACTAAACTGACCTTTGGGTTAACTACTGTCATTTTTTGTGGCACAAGAGCAATATGATTACACCGCATACTCGTTGGTTCACGTGGCACACACCTGAGGCAGCAGACGACTTTGCACCTTTTTTTTGATGATGCCACCCTTTTTTAATGAGCATTAAAATTTAGTAAGTAAAATACATGAAAGATTAATGAAGGTTGCTTGCAATGTGGTTTGTGCTATGGGAAGTGTACATAATTAAGAATTTTTTGCAAGCCATCAAATAGCTGCAAGAGTACCTATTTTTCGTTTAGGAGTCGTACACCGTGATGCAGAAGAGTAGTGATGAACATGATAGTATTGGGACTGCAGTAACATTATTTTTAAAACTTACGAGCATAAGCTGGGAATAATCAAGATTGGGAAATGATAAAAGTTACTAATGGCATTTAGACACATAAATTATATCAAACCTTTGATTAATACTCATAAACTTTTTCAGAGGTTTATGAGTATTAATCCATGAACATTAACTAAAATTTGTTCATGAACTTGTAGTTAAATTTTTGATTCATGAACTATATCCTTCGTTCAGCAAAAATATGTGAACTAGTTATTTTTATTCGTGAACCTCATGTAAGGTCCAATGTTGGTGTGACTCCCAAGTATTTTACTTGGTCCTCTATTTGTATGTTAAGTCCTCCATTTCTATTGTAGTTGATCTAAAGGTCTAAATCTATTGGTGTTAATGTGGATGGGTTTATTCCCCCTGAAATGTATTACTGCACATTTAAGGCTTAATATGAGAGATGTCACTCCTGACACCAAGCACAGATATAGTTGATATTGCTAGAAACAGCCTCAAGGGATGAAAATTATGAGTACAGCACTTCTGGTGCTAATGAATGCTCTGAAAAAACAAGAAATCTTAATGAATTATTTATCAAGTCTAAAAAAGTGTCAGAGATTGGCACAAGCTCTAGCTGGCACAAACTCTAGACTGGGTGGCACAGACTCTAGCTATGCCACTGAGTGAAGACTAAGAGATTAATGGATAAGACGATCCAAAGCATACTGACTTCACCCTGAAATACTAAGTCTAAGCACCACTGGACACTCCAATCACAGTAATCAGGAGGTTGGTTTGTCAAGGGAGTGTAGAACTCGCCTCCTAAAAAGCCTCATGGTGGGCAAAATTTAGGCATCAGGGGATGGTAATTGGTTCATTTCTCTGTGCCACCTGCAGAATCCCAGTGAGATTTAGTACCCAGAAAAGCTGGGAGTGTCCAGAGGTATTCCTTGATTGAAACCAGTCCTATCAGTAACCAAATAGCCTTTTCACTTGTTCACTGTGCTACTGCTCAAGAACACTAGCCTTGAAAGTTATTGAAGCAAACTCCTAATTTTTTTTTCAATGACTTTGGCATTGGTGGCTTGAATTTTACAACAAAGTTCCATATTTATGTCAAATCAAATAGATTTCAGTGCACTTAATTGGAAATAATTATTTTCTCAAAATTGTCTCTTTCCCAATTCAGTTTTAAGCAAATTTTGGCAATAGGAGTGCAGTAGTCCACGAAGTCCTAAGGTCTGATTTTTCGGATATCCATCCTCAAAATCCACTGAAAGTTAATCGCCAAAGTATTTCAAACAGAGCAACAAGCTCATTAAGCTTCTACATATTATATCTAGAGGGGTGCATAAGGCTGTGTTATGATTTTTTTCCAACCTTAGCATTTGATCATGGGAGAAAACACACTGTTAACCTACATGCGTTCCAACAAGAAATGCTTTACCTTGGTGAAACAGAGATTTTGTGGGTGTGGTTAGCTATTAATCACATTTTGAGGGCTCAATCCAGTTTGCAGTCCTAATTGCTATATTTTTGGAACAATTGAAATGAGCTGGAATCGAACAAATATTTGAACAGAAGATTTAAATTATATCATTCTAATTGATGTGAAAACTATATGTTGCATTAATTTTGGTCTAAATCAGCAATGTGAGTTTCTGAGTATAAGTATTTTCATTTAATAAGAAAGATATTTTTCACTCAGGTTACCTGTCAGGTGCAGAGATGGGTAAAGAACCCAGGTGAGAGGCACAGGTACCTTTGTGAGAACCCAGTTGGAGAGATTGGTAGTGCATCACTTCAACTCCCTGTATTTACTCTATTTTTCCCATAGTATTTTTGCACTATTTATATATATATATTTCAACCATGGTATATCAAGAATTTTATCACCTAATCTAGATACTTTCCAACACATTTTTAGTTGGCAATGTGTCAAATTTCCCCACATTTTTAATAAAATGAATTAGAACTACTGATTGCAATTTTAGCAAAAACCATAGCCTTTGTTTTGTAATCTGAACTATATTGGCATACATGGGAACTATCACTCCTGGGATGACTTGAAAATTTAAGCAATAATTTAAAAACTACTCACTTTAATATTAGCTCTATTAGGTTTTCATAAATAAATCAATGTTATTAACTTCATACATTTAATGTTTAAACTCAAAATATGATAAACAGATGACATTCTTCAACTCCAGTATAAATAATAAAATTGCATAGTGTGCTTTTACAATATAGATTAACTGCAAAAGACTAGATAATTATTTGTACTGGTTAAACTTAAAACCCTTAGCTAAAAATCAAGTAAATACAAAAGTTCTGGAAAACAAGATGAACAAAACACTTTATAATACAATTCAAAATGTGAGAACACACTCTGATTTTACAGATTTAAGTACTTAAGACTACTGCCAAAATAAATACACATAAATGGCAACTAAATAAGGAAAACTTCAAGACTTAAAGACACAAAAGAAAACATTGCATAAAAAGTGAAAGCAACATAACAAGAAAACAAAATTTTTAAAACAGTCTCTAAAGCACCAATGATGAGACTAAGCTCAGATACAAAAGGAACTACAGTTTACATTCAAAGAAAGTACCATTATCGAAAGCTCAAAAACTTCCAAGACATGCTAAGATGTGTAATTCATTCAATGATTTACAAATCACAAAAATAGAAAGCCTATTAATCCAATTCAACAATAGCACATATATTCACAGCAATGTATTGATTAAGTAGGGCTTCTAAATACTTACCAATCTTTAGTACATACACATTATGAGTAACAAGAATCACAACAAAATGACTATTTTAATAGTTTTAAAATTTTTAAACATATTATTTTTATAAATTAATTTAACAAGGACTGCTTGTCAAACTGTTGTTAACTCTGATAAAATGACCAAAGGTTTTTTTACTATAAAAAGCATTCCAAAACTGTAACAGGATTATTTTTACAGCCCACATAAATCTGAATAACTGAGATGTGCCAATAGACACTGTTGCTCCTTAATTTCAGCTTATAAGCATTTACAAAAATTGTATAGCTTTCAGATTTTTAAAAATACAAAATGGATATATGCCTAACAATACCAGCAGTAGGTACATATATATCACACTATTTTTGAAACTGTAAGTTCCATCCCCAGCGACAAAGACATGCTTTGAAATGAGTTATGAAATAATAAAGTAGAGTAATCTGCCTCTTAAAATTATGACACATCTTTCTAGGCTGAAATTATTAACACAATAGAGTACTTTCTGCCACTTTACATGATGTATTTGGTTTGGAATGTACAAAATAAAGGGGACTCATTTGCTCAATAATGAAAACAAAATGATGAGCCCATGCATCCAGTTATGTCCAAGTCAGATCCGTTCATATTTATTATCTATGCTCCTTAATTGGAGAAACTCTGCATCAGAGAAACAGTGCCTATGGATTGAAAATGACTAGAAATATTGACTCTCACTTACTCTCTAATTTGCCATTTTCAAAAGATGCAGGCAATATGCCTCATGCTTACAAAACTTTACTTAACACCATCAATGAACCCTAAAATTTAATTCAGGTACCTTCAACTAAGTTTTATAACCCTTAAACATTATTTCAAAGCTCAAGAATATGGTTAGAAGTGGCTTTGTAGAGATTCCTACACATATGCAGCAATCTGCTTTTTTTAGAAGAAATTCAAGTGCAGATTATTATTTTGATGGACTAATTTGACCAAATGAACACCATGGCTAATTCAATCTGGGTACTAAACTAAATTTGCCAGAAATATCACCTAGTGATTTCACAAAAAGTAACACGTACATGACAAACTTTATTATTTGTTAATTTTGATTCTTTAGTTACAGAAAAAAATTATATCTACAAAAAAATCATAGAGATGAATGACTGAAAAAAATAGACTGTTGCCATTCATCATTCCAACCTTAAAGGCATTAGTAACCATAAAATAATTTGGGAATATGGAGGCAGTTAAGTTATAAAGTTATAAGTTCAGTTAACAGGTGATTGATTGCTTGATCCAAATATATGAAAATATTGGTTTTTTCTTTGAAATGAAATAAAGCCAAGGTACTTTTCTTTTTTGTCTAGAACTGGATTAATGAGTAAAAAAAATATCAACTTCTCAATGCAAAAAGATAGCATTAATTGTTTTTTTTAAGTCTGCTATTCAAGTGGTCACAATAATAAGTAGAGATTACAATTAGAGCTGAACTTGAATAAAAACTGGAGCTTAAATTGAACAGTAACTCATTACTTCAATGGGATACCAGCAGAGTACAAAAAAATGTAAAAGCACCTATGCAATGAAATGATAATGAAGTCCTAAACAGAAAAGAAAATCATGCCTCTTTAGGTCTTAAGTACTGAAACAAGCATATTAATAACAAAGTATTGGCAAGGACGTAAACTTTCATGCATTATTTTGGTTTTATTTCTATCAGCAATAACTGATTGTTCTGAGTTTTGCAAAGAGGTTTAGCAAAGCCTTAGATTCCACCTATCTCAATAATTAGCACCAACCTTGGATAATATAAAAAAAATTACTTTTCTTTTATCCTTAGACTAATCCCCTCCTTTCCTACAAAAATAAATTTGCATTAGCCACTTTCTAACAATTTCCCAGTTTCTAAATTATTCATATCCATATCCCATTCTATCATTACAACACAATTAAGCACATAAATGCAAAATGGATACTATACTTGTAACCAATAATGTTGCTTTGCAGTCTTCTTATGAGGCTTAATTTAACCCTTGAAAGTTGCACTTAAACAACCTCTTTCAGCTACTCAATAATCAATTTAAGTACAACATTTTGAACTACTGCAACTATTTTAGGAAGGCAAATGTATATGGAAGAGTTCAAGGGTGGAAAGACTTTTAGGATCACCTAATATTATGAAAACATAATTCCTTATGGATTGAAAATGAAATAAAATGAATTGCACTGTGGAGAAAACTCAAGTCATATGAAACATCCAGATGTTAAAAAAATGCAGCACTTGGTCCCATTTTAATTTTCACAGGACACATTCCAATTTCAGACATTAGTTCTTCTTGAGAATCAAGTTATTGGGCATCCAAAAAGACTTATTTGTTCCCAAGTATTCACAAAAACATTAACATTATACAAATTAAATATTACAAAAATGTTAAAGAAAAACATACATCCTTTTTTTGGAAAATCATTACTTTCAGCAAATTTTAAACAAAAATTCCATTTGACCTTCACATTAAAATAAAGTCCGAGATGAAATTCCAACTACTAAGCAGAACTTTTCAGTGAAGTTCTCAAGTTTATGGAGAATTTTTTTATTAAGTAGTCTACCAACTCTGGATCCAGCCATGCCAGAGCCAACAGCCACATACCCTGTCCTAACATCCCTGCATTATTCCAACCATAGGTCACAGCCTTAACAGTATCCTTTTCTAGCACCCAGGTCTCCTGCTTCCACCTCTTTCTTCTACTGTCTCCCGCTTGCGTGCCCTGCCGTCAGGACTCATAAACGAGCCGCTGATAATGAGGAAAGAGTTCCCACGTTGGCAAATGAAGACTGAACTCCAATGCCACAAGTACAGCAAATTCAGATGAGAGCAGGTCCTTTCGATTCAAACGGAAGGTACTCTCTGTTTTCTGCAGAATATGAAACATAAAAAAATGATAACAACATTCTTCATGAAACATTTTGATAATATGAAAAGTTCATTCTACACAACTTTGATCAAGTTGTGACACATTAAAATTTAGTTCTAGTGCTTGATTACCTCTACCCCAGGAATCTTAGCTGATAATTGTTAAATTAGCACAGTGTAATTAGAGTGAAAATGAAAATTTAAGGTTGCATTTGAATGCAGTAAATTCTTAAATCTGCAGACTCCAGTAAAACAAATGATCAGCATCCGATGGTGCGGTATTTAAAAAATCTGGCATGAATACTGATAATTTCTTGCAAGCAGATTTAGTTGCTGGAATATTGAATTCTCATCCCGATGTCCAGACCAAATTCCAGATTTGGGATTCTTTAGTGGCATTAAGATTTATATTAGGATGTCATATGGAAAGCACTTCAAACGTAGTACTCCATCCATCGGATAGGATATTAAACTGTGGGTCCACTAATGCCTTTCATTAAGATGAAGTGTCTAAAGTCAACTTCAAATATCTCACTTCCTTTCCTCCTCCCAGTTACCCAGTTCCTTTTAGAAAGACCCAAGACCTTTACTAAAATGTCAAAATTTTCATAATGGCCCAATTGATATTTCCAGTCTCCACTAATAACCACTGCAACTTCATAAAGATACATACTGCCATTTTCTGTTAACTTGCACATATATATTGCAATTGAATGATATTTAAAAAGTTCATAAAATCATATTTTAGCTATTAATATATTTATTTATGTAAGCCAATCTGTTGAGAAACAGAATTCCTACTCATGTACCACTTTTTAGGCTAATTCGGAGGGTAAGAAATTAGATTCAGTTCAGAAAATTAGTTTTCTTCAATCAATTCTCAATACACTTGTGCCACTCAAGTCATGCATTTTCTAATGTAATTTAATGACTGTCACCATTCTTTTTCCTCTGACAAAAACATTTTTCATCCATTTTTTTCCTGCAACAAAAAAACATCAATAAAAATTTCATTGTGGTCTTATTGGCAAGTTTTTCTTCTTCTTTGCTAACAGTTTGACAGTAATATCAGGAGTGTATCTGATGCTTATGGCTGCTTGTTTGATGCATTTTAGTTCTTCATTGTAACTTTGTTCTTTTAAAGGTACGGTGAGAAGTCTGTGTGTGAGAAAGTTAAACAACAGCAACATGACAACACCACCAAAAGAAAATTCATTTCACTCCTCTCTTCCCCTCACTAACCAAGGGCCTAAACAAAATATTTAAACAAGTAGACACAAACATCATATTCAACAAAACACAATGCACTTTGTAAACCACTAGATGACCCTAAAGACAAAACTCAACCATTAGAAAAATTCGGGATTTACAAAATAAATTGCAGTACCTGCCAACAATTATATATCGGTCAAACAAAACGTAACCCTATCATTAGGCTAAAAAAACTTAACACATTACAAAAACAGGCATTTTTCATGATCAGCAATTGCCAAACACATTTACTAAAAGAGTCACCCTATCAAAATAGAAGACTTATCCTTGGTGAAATCAACCTAAAACTTTAAAATCGACGCTTATAAAAGTTTGTTCATACAATTACACAAAGGCAAAATGATAAACAAACAAACCCAACATCATCAACTGCACTTTACTTAAAATAGCACTTAAATTCAATGAACAGGGAACAATAAAATTAAATAAAAGAGGCCAAGCACCGTTACCAATGGGTTGTGCTTCCGGGGTGAAAGCAATAGGGCTCTCCCCTCCTCTGTCACCACACAATGGCCAATCAATTGCCTCACTCTTCCGTCACAAACCAATTGCCCCCAACCACCCTCATTCCCCATGTAACTCTCACTTTTCTTCGAACAGTTTGTCTCTAACTGCTCTTTCCAAACCAAGCCTTCATGCACAAATCTTCCAGACCATAGTCACCTTTGTTGGCTGAAATATCTATATCCGAGTTTCTAACAATATTCCAGTTGGCTTCTGAGATCACAGCTTGGAAATTAAGGGATTTGGGCTTGAATTCCAGTCTGGGTGAATCATTTTACCACCGTGAAATTTCTAGAAAACATTGTTCCTTCAATCAAAAAACTTAATTTAAAAAAAAATCTCAATATAATGAATTTAAAAAAATGATGATAAATGGCCACATGAAAAAAATGAAATTTTAGGATAGAGTGCCCCGATAATTTTATAGACATTAAAAAAAATATATGTGAGGGTCACAAAATTAAATTCAGTATGTAGGTACTTTCTGACAGTTTACTTGGTTCAATAATTCAGCAACTCTGCTGTCCCAATAATTCTCAATTGATGGATCTCTAATGTATCACTCATATATGAACCACCACACTTTTGGTAGCATGACACCTTTACATAAAAAATATGTAGCAGTAAATGCATAAAAAATATATTTTATTAATAATCAAGGTTAAAAGCCAATTTGAACAGAAGGAAGATCAATGATATTAAAAGGTATCTACATAAATTTTATTCCTGTAATATCAGCTCATTATGAAATAGAATTGAATTTCAGAATTATAACTTGCTCAATGACTGCCATTTTGTGATTAATGATTAACGTTTGCATTATAATTGTCCACATTATCATCTTTAAGCCATTTTCTGCATATTTTATCTGTTTTCACTGATAGAGTTAGCATGAATACAAATAGGATCTCACCTCTATCAGATTTTCCAGTGTTTCACCCTTCACATCATTGAGTTTTGCAGACAGTAACAGGCAGGCACCAGCACAAAGTTTCCGGTTGGCTTTGTTGATCAAATTACGTAGGATAAGCTTCTCAAAGTAGACATATGCCTGTGCCACAGTCAAGAGGTCTATACCACATTCCACTCGCGCTATCTTGCGCATTTCACGCTTTATACTAGTAAATATAATGAGAAATAGAGAATTAAATGAAACAACAAGCACAAAATTAATAGGAAATTAAAAGTACAAATATGCACTCATGAAATAAAAATTATATAAAATGGTATATTATTTGAAGCTGACAAAAACATATATTGAACAAACCACCATAGACTACACAAAAAAAGTTTACAAAACATAAATGCATCCACCTCCATCACTTATGAGGCATACTAAAGGAGTGGCATTCATTCATTAATGTTTTTAAATCTTTAAATTCATTTCTTAAATATTTGAGTGCATGAAATACATAATCTTTATTCAAAGTCAACTATTTTACTGAATCTTTTTAAGAGCTCCCAAGGTAAATAATACATAGAAAAAATGATTCCTAAATTATTTAACAGATTAATAACAGAATTAAGTTTAACAGATGATAGGAAGTAGTTAGGGCTTTTAGGGATATTCCAATGGTACCAATGTACCAATTCCTAATGGTTTTAGGGATACTCCAACAGGTAACTATTGTTACCTAGAGCATATGTCCTCACTATTAATTAAACTTACCTTCTTAACTTGCTGAGAGTCAGCTGAATGTTAGGAAACTTTTCCCGAAATTTGTCATTAAGTTCCCGCTTTAAATCTGATGGTCTGACGTAGTCAATAACAGATGTCTGAGAATATAAGAAAACAAAGAGCAGTGTCAAAGAAATAAATCTTGTATCACATAATATGAAACTTACTAATATTTGTTCAAAAATTCACTAGATAACTTATGAATTTTGTTTTAAAAAAAGAAGGAATCCAGACTTCAGATGGAAATATGCACATTAAATTCATAGGAATGAAATTAGAGAAAAAATGAGGAAACTAAAAAAATACATCAATCCTTACTGACATTTCTTTTTCACAGATACAATTTTAATTACAAACAAAACTGAAAAAAATAAAAATGCAGAGCACTGACAGTGCTTGATAAATTTAAATTAACTTCAAGGTCCGTAATACTGCATCAGAGCTCAATCAAAATATCACTTGAAATACATCAAAACCAAATTCTACAACCTTATGATGATAGCATTTAAATCCATCAAATACAACATGTTCTCTCCCCAGTCTATGCAGCTATCAGTAAGTTGCTGCATCCATCTAATCCACCAAATCCAAATCAGACTTACCATATATGAAGTGAATGTTAACAAGGTGCGATGTTTTCCTGCAATAAGTTCAGGATCATCAAGCAGGAAAGGCGAGTAATTACTTCCTGGTGCTGATCCTGATCCACCTGGGTTGTTGGTAGCATCGTCCCAATCAAAACAGGCTGTCAGCAACAAAAAATACTTTTAGTAAATCATATTAATTCACTTGGTATGTGATGTAATGCATTGGAACAACAGCTGTCATTGAGAGTACAGTGTTCTATAAAACACTTAATGCAAAACATTACAGTTAATTTTGATAATAATGACAACAGAATGAAAGGGATTGTTAAATCTTAGAACATACTATTAGCATGCAATGAGAACAGTAAATTGACGTCATATTTCCATCATCAAAAAAGTCAATAAAAATATGTATGCACTTTCAAAATGAATTACATATTTACAGGATTTCAGCTCCTAAGCAAACCAGCTGTGAATCAAAACATTAATAACACCAAGATTAATACGAGTTGTTAAGTTTATAGCTTTCCAGTTGAATGCTTTATGCAAACCGAAATCTGACAAGTATTAAGTTTGATCAAATTTTAAAAACATGCATTTCCAATAATAGTATTTTTTATTTCTCATGAAATTTGAAAGTAAGAAAATGGCTTGTTTTGAAATCTAGCATCTCAGTTAATGAAGTGTATACCTTTATCTGAGTACTGGATGGGGGGGGATGCAGGCACCACATGGGCAGTGGTCCTGTGTGCAGCGGCATCATAGGAGAAGCACCTAAAAAGCAAAATAAATACGGGCAAGGGAGGAATTAAAGGGAAAAGGGGAGAGCATAAGGGAGAAAATTAACAAAATGATTGTAACACTGAAAAACAATATAAGGATTAAGGTTTTACTACCATATGATGATGAATTACATTGACAATAAGCCATGCTTGGGGACTACACGAAAAGCAAATCTGTTAAACAGTGTTGTCAATTCATGGGAGCAACAAACAGAACAGATGGCAGGAATTACAAACAATGTTAGTGCAATCGCCCACAACACAATTTTATGGCACTTAAATATCAAAACAGCTGCCAAAGAGCCCAAGACAACTACAAAGGGTCACACAGCTCAAACATTTCAGCAGCTTCACTGACCAAAACCAGGCCAAAAACTGACTGGACTACAGTTGGGAATTCAATTTCTAAAGTTATAAAACGAAACAGCTGGAAGGTTTACTTTTCCTGTATAATTTTTCCACATTTTGATTTTTTTTAAATAAAGAGTATTTCTACGAACAGTTTTACCATATAGTAAGGAAATAATTGGTTTAGGGTGGTTACAGCACAGATTGAAAGGATTGTTTGATAAAACAGAAAAAATATAAATCTAATATCTAATAATTAATCTTGGAATACTGCATTGTAGAAAATAAAGGAATTTTTAAAACTAATAAAAGAGTCTAGGGCAACTTTTTTAAAACATGTTTCTACCCAAGCTTTCTGCAGCACTGAATAACTGTACTTTTATGGGCACCTTAAGGTATTGCCAACATGCCTAATGTGTATATGCAACATTGGTATCAATGACCTGAAATGCATTAACTATAAAACTTGAGCTTATTTAAGCTCTGAAAATTAAACAGTAGAAGATCGTGTATCCAAGACTCAAATATCATCAGAACATCCACGCTGAACTATTTTATATTAACAGCATTGTTGAATTACTAAAATATAAATATTTATTGCAATACGTGATATGAAAATTTTCTCATACTCTAGGTAATAAACATGTTTCTGATTTGAATTTGAAGAATACAGCTACACTCTAAAACTACAACAATGGCTTTTATTATCCTGCACTTACGATAATAATAGATCACTTTTTGAGAATTATTTAGCCTTTTATGGAATATCATAGTTTGTGAGTTTTCTTTTTCATTCTCATACTCTCACACGGCATACCAAATTGTTCCAGAACTTTACAAAGCATTATTTATGAAAGCAGCAAAAAACTTTGATACCCTAAGCCATGCAATATGTATTTATCCATAGTTAACAGTGGTATTCTGGGTGAAATAAAATGCAAAATCAAGCACATCTTTCATTCAAATTACTTATAGGGATAGTGATATTTGTAACCAAAATTTCATACTAAGACTCCAACAACAACTTTTTGTTACTCTAATTCAGTTCTTGATATATTAGTGGAAGTTTTGATTAAAATAAATGGTTTTGAGAGCATTTTGAAATTGAAAATAATTGGTTTTTCTTTCTCATATAAAAAATGGAATTTAGTTATAAACATGCCTTTCCATAATAAATTCATATAAAATAATTCCCTACTTTCTGTCACAATTGTTCAAGGAATTTTGAGTTTAGTTAGAAAGTTGAAATTTGGCACATAGTAGACCTTCCGACAAAAAAAAAAAAACAGAAAAATAGTAAAACCTGAAAATGTATATTTCAAATGGTTTATTTTTGCCCCTAATTGGTAAAATTTTAACCGCATAAGAAAATCATTGAATTTAGTGAGAGGTTTCCTTTTTTGCTTTTTTAAATTATTTGCATTGAGCTATGACCTTGGGACTTGAACAATTTAAAAAAATGTATTCCTCTCATATTAAGGGATACAGAGTTTCATTATTTATAGCCTAAATGTTTGTGTAACTCCCTACTGCCTGTGTGTTCCACATACCTGCTTAAAGAACCTGGAATGGGATTGGAACATTGTCATGGGTGAAGGTAGAATTGGGAGTGATGTAGAGAAATATTCAATAGAAGAGAATATTGAGATTGATAAAATGTACTAAATGAAAAAATTGAAATGAATGATGAAAAAAAGAGGGAACAGATAGGTATATTTTGAGAGATAACAAATCCACGGACTAAGAAAGAGAAGTTTAAGAAAAAGGAAAGGAGAAAATGAGGAGGGTTGAGAATTATTAGAGATTATGTAATAGACTAAGGGACCTTGCACTTGGACACTTGAAATTATTCTGAAAGTGAAATGTATCAATAGGGAGAATTGGAAAATATTTGCAACCTATTAAAAAAATTGGAAAATAGTTTTGAAAGGGTAACAAAGGAAAAATGATGCCAGCAGTTGGAAATAAAATAATATTTTATGTATGGGACCCAGAGATATTTATATGAGGAAGAGAAAATGAGGATTAAAACTATGATTAAGACACTATTCCTGAGTGTGCCAAACAGGAGGTGAATGACACAAATATATTTTTGGGAGACTTCATCATCGAACATTTGGCCACTTTTGAGCAAAGTCTTTCTTAAAAAAATAAATCAAGTAGCATAAACAATTATTAGTTACAAATATGAACAATTATATTAATCATAGTATCCCATGCTGAACTTAAATTAGTATTTCACCTAGTAACTATATCTAATATCCACAAGAATCATTTGGCTGACATACCCCAGAGCCTGAGCATTTTGGATAAACGATCTCCAACAGTATAACTTCAAATAAAGGAGAAAGAGGATAACTGTCAGTAATTTTGGGGGATTACTTCCTGCCATTAATCTTGAATGTACTTTGTTAGAATACTGATCTTAATAAATTGTAATTGCATCTTATTGTTTAAATGATTGAGCAGGAACTTCAAACAAACACTTTTTTAATATAGGTACTGATTATGTGACTAGTATTTTCAGGACATGTATTCATAATAAAAGTTTCTGTTGATGGCTTTCACAGGGCAGAGATGCAAGAAGATTTTTGATTTCCAAGCTGTTTCACTATATTGGTCAATCTTTCTGCTGATGATGTCTCACACCTGTTGCACAATACATCTACAGATCTGGAATCAAAGATTCCAGATTGGTTTCAGATTTGGAAGTATTTCCCAAAAGGTATAAACATTATCAACAGAAATATGGACTAACACAGCAGAGGATCTCAGAAATCCAGAACTTTCATTTATTGAACATTTTGTGCATAAGGAAATAACCACAGAAAGGAATAGCCATGAAAGTCATGGACATATCAAATTTAATCATTCCTGCAAGAGGTCACAATTAAGTGAGACCTCAGAAATTTTCAACTGCTATTATGACATTTATTCTCAGGTTTTTTTAAACCCATTTCTCAACTTTCTTGACCACCTCTGCAGTGTCACACAATTGTCTTTAATCAAATTTGATTAAGGACATGATGGCATTGATGAAGCTAAAAATTCCGCTATGGTCACTTGGGAGTTCTAACTTACAAAAGAGATGCTTGAAATTTCATCCATTGACAAGTTTAAGATGATGTAGTGACTGCTATTGAATATACAAATTGCTGATATGTTAACCCATTTAATATTCTATTTGATTGACGATTCTTAATCAGGGGAGTACACCACCCAAAGGTAGGGAGCATAACAAGGTATGAGAGAGAGGTTTGGCTCATTTGTAATAGCAGCATTTTCTAATTTATAACAATCTTTGACTGTATTAAAAAAATTACATAAATGCTTCTATCTCTATCAATGAACATAATAGTAACAGCATAGTGTGCCATTTTGTGCTGGGCAGTTAATAGCTTGTGGCTAAATAAGGGGGAAAAGTTTACTGAGGGACTATGCTATTATGTATGCTAAAGCTGGGATAAAAATATTGGAAAATTCCAATTAAAATAGTAATGGTTAATTTTAAAAAATGTGTAAATATTGGGCATGGACAGAGCTATAGCAGAGGAGTCATAGCTATGCATTAATTCTTGAAAATAAGGAATGGAAGTTCCAGATTCCACGATAAAGTTTCTGATTGAATGCCAATGCCATGCAACTATGTTACCATTCTACATTAAATTGTTTGTGGTAATGGAAGAAACTTATTTTAAATGTAAGACTTTAATATTTTTTAATAAAACTAATCATGTGATAAATCATAATGCCTTTGTTAAAGAAATAAAAATCTAGGAAAATCTGCAAGGCTGAGTGAAGAGAACACAAATTTTGTCAATTTATTTTACCATTTCTTTCAATTGTATTATCAAAGCATATTTAGTACCAAATACATCTCTATCCTTGATCATTTTCTTTCTATTAAGATAACACTGACAACGAAACTGTTGTCAGCCTTTCTCATATAAAATGTTAGTACCCCCATATACCCATGTTAACACATTAAAGACCGGATATTTTTTTTGGAATTATCTCTGTGGCCAGGTATATTTCCCAGCAAGC
>LYUA01000491.1:329965-354667 GCA_002093875.1 Calopteryx splendens | reverse complement strand
AATGTAGAAAACACGAGTAAACTCGTGACCCGTCCGTAACAGATGGCGCGCGAAACACGAGTAAACTCGTGACCCGTCCGCAATGTGTTAATACAGTTACAATATGCTAAGCAGCAGCATTAATTGCAGAATATGATCACAGAATATTTAAGTATTTACGCAAAATCACCATAGAATGAAGTGGAAAAATATATTTTGTCGATAACATATATTTTCCCCATCTATAAATGAAAAAATAGAAACATATGGAATTTATTTTCTATAAACAGGAGAATGCATCATGAATTGCAGCCAATTAACAAGATTTGAAGAATGCCTAGATCACAGTGTGGTATGTGTAAATACTCAGCCATTTTTTTGAACTAGGAAGCATAAAATACATTTAGAAGTGACTTTAAGGAATTATATGACCTTGAAACCAGACTCACGTCTACAATAAAACTCAATTTCTTTAGGTGCATCATAACATGCTGGAAATGGACAAATGGCCAAACAGATCAGAAAAGTAAATTGGTGATACTATTCACAGCATTGTAAGATAAATTTAAGAATGCCTTGAACTCAAATTATCACAAGCTTACTCACTTCCACAGAGAAGTAGGATTTTAGTTCAAAGACAAGTTTAACATCATATTTTTTAAATCACTTGTGTTGGAATTTCAGTTAGGTTCAGTTCAGTTTCTGCATCTCTTAAGTTATTAATAATGTTAAAGTACAAAAGAATTACTTTTACGGGGATTTATGTACATAGAAAGGCTATAATTAGGCACTACATATATGGCTAAGGTGTTAAGAAGAGTTGATGACTAAAAGGGTGTAAAGGTGTATCATGGAAGTAAAAAATCCTATTCTTTACTTTTGTAGGTAACGATCATTATCTACATAACCCTCAACACTGCCTTAATGACTGATTTTAATTTATTTTATTGTGACTGATATTGAAATTCACAAAATAAACAAAGTTTGTTGACATGCGTATTTACAATAGATAGAAGAGGTGATAGCTATTGTTTGATTTTTATTAATAATATATTTACTATCTAATGCATTCAATGCAGTTATAATATGTACTGTGTGGTCTTATGTTAGTTTTTCTAGTGTGAATTTATGGCTAAGTAGATATTTCAATGGCAGGAACATTTACCATTTGATGTCCCTATCCCAGGTTAACATTTTTGTCCTGCAAACAAAACCAGAAACAGTGTTTGATTAATGCAGTCAACATCAACACTGACATACAAAGCAGGGATGGAGTATAACTAATAGTGCATTAACAAGCAAGTAACATTGAAATATGATGGACATGTATGTATTTCTCTTGAGAACTATATTGCCCAAATACAAAGATAACTTCATCTCCTAAAAAAGCATCTAAGTGAACATTCATGCATTGGCACCTAATTTTCATTTAAATTTCTTTTAAATAAACCTATGAAATAAGCAGTACTGCAGTGATAAATAATAGTAATGTGATTTTTATGGCACATTCCTTATTATAAACAATAATTTCAATACCAACTTACACAGTAATCATTGGACAATTGACAGCAGAAAAGCACTTTGTAGTTATTTTTCTACATGAGGAATGGCATTACAAATTAATACTAATTTAGCAAGATGACAAAATGATTTGGTGCAATGAGAAAAAGGATACAAATAAATACCAAGAATGTGGAACTGTCAGGAGTAAATAACTTTTACTACAGACAATTAGACAAAACATTAATAAAGTGCAAAATTCATCTACCACAGACTGAACATGACTTAAAAATGATCCTATTTCAATAGATGGCTAGAGGATAATAATTATTTATTCATAGCAGAAAATTATATAGTGCTTAACATCACCACCATCATTCCAAAGTACACACATAGTTAATAAAATTTTTAAGAAAGAAAAAAAATGAGAACTGCTAACAGGATGAGTGTTTTGAAAGAAATTGCCAAATTCCATACAAAGAACACTTGGCATTGTTTTAGGAACTTGTTTTCATCCAAGTCTCCACTATTTATATTGTGAATGACTGCAGTCCTGCATTTAAATCCATCTCATGCATCCAATATGGGACCCCATGATTTATGTTGTGCACTAAATAATATACATGCTTTTGTAAACTTAGGCAAGCTTTTTGAACTCTGTCCTCTGAAACCAGAGATATCAAAAACTGCATACAATAATACTGATTTTATCACATATTTCTAAAAAAATACCTTCTCTAGCAGTCAACTTGTTTTTTTTCCACTACAAAAACAAATTTGTGAGAGGAGACAGCAATGTGCATGAAACCAATCAACACTGTTATGGAAACAGAAAATCATTTATTATTCTGATTGGGATAAAACTGGTGAACAAATTAGTTTAGACAGGCCTATAAGTGCATGCAAAAGTACTTCAAATGTTTCTTTAAATGCACAATTGGCAATTCAGGGCACTAATGTTTGGTGAGGATCACTTGGTGTGAACAATGACTCTTTGAATGCTGATTTATTATGATGATGAATGATGTGGATTATGCATATGTCAGCGAAGGGAGAATAGGTGAGAGACAAAATGAATGAAAATGAATCACTCATTAAGATACAAGGTTGTATAAAAAAAGTTTTACCCTCTGTCATAAGAAAGCATTCTAATTCATTTTCAACCCAACCCATTTTCCCACCTCTCAAGCTCTCTTGGTGATTATTTAGTTCAGGTATATGGAGCAAGAATCGTATAATTTATCTCACATAAATCACAGATGATTTTCTCCATTTAATACCAAGCATAATTTTTCAAAAGTAAAAAGTTATATATAACACAGGGAGCTAGCAAATATTTTCAGCGAGTGGATCCCACATTATTACACTTCTCTGTGCTTCAGAGATATTTCTCTATCTGCCAAAAACACTACTACCTAATTTAATTAGACAATTCTGGACTGAATATAATGCAACTCCAAACATAGCACAACTGCCATTAACTAACCAAATTTAGCACCACATGTCTCACTGAAAATGTTTATGTTGGTGGAAACCTGAGATTTTAGAAAATTTTAGATACTTTTTGATATACACATTTCATATTAATGCTGATTTGATAGACAAAGGGATAGCATTGTCTGAATTTGAATCACAGCCACATTTTCCTTGGTGCTTTGTTTGCACGCACAAAATATCTTGAGGCCATGAGAGTGGAGAGGTGGTCAACTGGGACAGGCAGGAATGAGGAAAGGAAGAAGGGGCAGTAATATCCCAGTATAAACGACTACCTGCTTAGCAAAAAGCCCTGATATGACCATGGCTAAACATCCATCTGACAATTGGAGTCCCACAGTTGGGGTGTACTCCATGTGTCATGCAATTATTGATCAGAATAACAATGAAAATTCCACTTCCCCTGGCAAAAGAACTTTCTCCCAGGCCTTTGATTTCAGAGTGTTTACTGGGTGATCACTATCCTATTCCATCGCAGTTTTTAATTCAATTTTAGTTATTCTGTACATAAAGTTGACCTTCTCAACATAATAAATTATGGCTTCAATGATCTAAAGAGCTCTGCTCTGCTGAGTAACAATACACACTCTTTAGAAATGCATATAACTTATTGCTGAATCTGCTGTATACAATTAATTTATTTTTCAATAGCTACTTCATTAAGCTTCTTAATTTATATTCAATGAATTCTGTATATTTAAAACTATCATTTAAGCAAAATTGAGGACCTAGTTAATCACGGGTTAAAGGTTAAAAAAAATCTAAACCTTACTTCATTATCAACAGTCAAGCTCTCTCTGGTTTATAAATAAATAAGTTGAATTGTGGCAAAAAATATAAATAGAAAATTATCTTTTATAAAAGTGCTAGAATCCCAGGATAGTTTCTAGTGATTGAGATGTGAGTTGCTTGATGTTAAATGCCATTCTTCCTACCACTTACTACCTCGCTGCAATAATCTGTTGGTTAATAACAGTATACTACCTAGAAGGGTATGTGATACTATAAATATGGCAGTTGCTACAGTGACATTAGGTATTTTCTCTACAAACTATATCTTCAATTCCCAGGGTCAAATACAGTTGAGTTCAAAATGTTTGATCCTATCTAACTGGACATACCTCGCAACAACTGGATGCCTTAACTGAGCTACTGTTGAAGATGCAGTTCCAATAGGAATGGCAGACAATGGGATGGTATGCTCTGAATTTGGATCACTTCCACCTCCTTCCTGGTGACGTTTTTCTGTGCGCACGAAGTTTCTTGATGGTACAAGAAGTCGACCATAAGATATCTCCTGAAAGACAAGGACATTCATCTGATGAGTATTTGCTTATATTTAACTGATAAAAGGCCAGCAGTAGTAGATTTTGCAGTTAATTTTAGAAAATTAACTCATTTGAATTTGTTCATATGATTGGTTCACAATAATATTTCGAACTACAACAAAAATAAAACAGCTAAATGGAATTTGATAATTAAAACATACTTGAACTATTCTTATGAGGGCAAAGAATTTGATAACTATCAGCATATAAAAAAAACATGCTTCTTGATATGTGGATGTAGAGAAAATGAGCTGGAAGGAGAGGAAGACAAACCAGGAAGTGGTGTTATTTATTTGGGGAATAAAGAGATGGAAGAATATATTTGAGACGGAGAAAAAAGAAAGGTAGAGGAAAATTGAGGAACGCGATAGAATGAAGAAAGTAAGTTTGAGTGGAAAAAATGGAGATATCACAATGGGGGGAAAAGTGTGAATAGGAAGAAAAGGAAATGGCGGTGGACAAAATGTATTCCTGTCAACTAGATTAAGGCCACAACAATGTGTACGATTTTCGGGACCACCCAAAATCTCTGATCTATTGACCACCTATAATGATAACACATGTACTTCATTTACTTAAGTATTCCTCCATGGATTATTCATTTAATCTTTTATTTCAGAACAATAATAAATAACAGTTAAAATAGAAGTAGGTGGTGGTTGCATTGTGACATTAGAGATTACTGGATGACAATTCTGTATATCTTCCTGAGGAAAGAGGTAACACTTGATTATATATAAAATGATACAAATGACATTGTAGAAGCCAGAATGACTTCAGTTCAGGATCAAACTATAATAAGTTAAGATTTTCATGAAGAAAACAACCATCTTTTAGAGTGTTTCTTGACCAATTGAAATTCCAACCTCATTTCTTCCCATGCAAAGTAAGCATTGTAATTTTGATATTAGTTCATGCTCTATGGCACAATTTCACTAGAGGAAGGATTGAACAAGGCAACCTGGAGGTTAGAGAACACCACAAGAAACTGGGTGGCTTAAGGAGAGATATTTTTGCATTATGAATAACTTAAATGCTCCGATTAAAAGACCAATGAAGAATAAGTAGGGAAAATTTTCACCATGCAACATCAAACACTCCAAAACTCACTTATAGCCTTTCCTATAGTGTATTTGTTTGATGAAATGCAAGTTAAGAGTTTATTCAATTAATTCTTACCTGTCCATCCTGCCCAGCTTTCTCGATTCCCAGTAAGTCGAATGGATCTGGACCATCCGCCAGGGAGGACAGGGGTCTTGGCCCTGATGAATGCCTTTTTCGTCCCCCCTCTTTCTTTGCATCGCCCCTATGGCAAAAGAAAAGGAAAAAATCTGATGTGGCCAGCACATTAATTTCTCCATATGTTTGTTTATCCTCTGTATGACCAAAGATAAGGGCAGGTACTAATGATTGATGGCAACATATTTCATTACAAACAAAATAAATGTTTAATGTTAGTCAAAAACTCTATCTCAAATGTTCTCTTAGAGTTGTTTGATTCCTTCATTTATCATTGCATCTTAATGAAGTGTGTCCTTAAATAAAAAATTATATTGCCCCATGGGCTTCAGTGTATTGCTGTTTTTTCTTCTAGTGGAATGTCTTCTTGGCTTTCCCTGTTTTGAAATATAGTTTTCCTATTCATTAGAATGAGCTGACAGTGACAATGAGGGCCTTTGGTGACCATACCGTAAACAGCCACAAAAACACTAAAAAACCACATATGAATGATGCTTTGTAAATTTTTCATGCAAAATACTATAAAGATGATGAAGAATTATAATTGATAAAGATGTGGTTTATTGTTCTGGGCATCTCATCCACTAGCAACAAAAATACTATAAACTTTAGAGCTCAGAAAGCATAACACAAGCAATGCATAGAGGATGTGAAGGAAAAAAGTTAACTTATGCATTTTTCAGAATAAAAATTCAAGGAATCATATAGTACAAAGGAAATACTTATTTGCACAAAAATTCAGAAAAAAATACAGGAAATATAAAAACATGTACAAATTCGTTCATAGAGGAAAAAGTTCTTCAAAAACTGAAATATTCAGACACCATTTGTACCTTTTTGTAACGTTTCAAAATATTTTAGTTGAAAAGTCATCAGTGATGGTAAGTCCTTGACCTCACGAGGGATGCTCGTATTCCATGTGTGCACCCCAGCTGCCGTGAATGACCTTTGGAAGGTAGTAGTTTGATAATGGGGGGCACACAGGTAGTCAGTAGAAATTCTCTCTTTTACGCTCGATATCTTTGTCCTACCAGGGAACATTTGCAGAAGATATTCCGGTTCATGGAATTTAAACAATCCATGCAGAAAAGACACAACAAAATATTTTTCCAGCATTTAAAAGCCAACCAGGTTCCTTTAAGAACAGAATAAGGTAATTTCTCTGTAAATTAAATATATATCTTACACAGGTATTTAATAATCACTGGAGTTATTCCGTTATAGTATACATGGTAGCAATAATCGAAGTGAGGAAATAGTAATGTGGATATTAGTTTTCTGTGGGTGTGAAGAGGAAGGTGATTTCTATGAATAAGAAAACTCAATCTTTTATCTGCATAATGGTTTACATCCCAAGCTAGCGACACAATTCTTTCATTTTTGAATGAGAAAAACAAAATTACACTTCATGGAAATTTGTATGTTTTAATGAAAAATAGTTTTCATATCTCCCCCTTTTCAAAAAGGTATTTCTTTGGGTTAGTGCCATTGTCACAAATTGAAAAATGGCCAGTTCCAGTGGGTCAATTTAGGCCAAAATCCAATCAGTTCATCTACTTTTAATTAAAATCTTAAATATAAAGTTTAGTGCTGCCCAGGTATTAAGCATTTGAGTTATTGTGTCCGAAAAAAATTATCACATTCACACAGACAGACAGCAATTACAAAATAGTAAAAATATGAGTCAAGGACCCCAAAATATGTATTTCAATTAAATTCACTTGAGCCAATTTTTTCAGGAAAACAGTGAAAGGCTAAATGGAAACACCTCAAAAGCAGAATTCCTGTTTGTTTATACACTTATCAAGGAAAATTAATCTGGAATCTCAAAAGTACTTATTTACATCTTGTTAAAATCCTGGCAAAGGTGACTAGATGCACAGATATCCTAATTCCCCAAAAAAAATGTAAACAAGAGATTCATTCAAGAACTTTCACATGAGAAAATATACAAATAAGCATCACACTACTTCATTACTTTATGCGATGCCATGAGGACTGAATCATAGTTTAAATATGTTACACTGATAGTGTGTTCATCATGTAGACTCATTTATTTTATCTTCGAGATCTAAACTTTATTAAAAAGAAGGTGAAAAAATGCTACTCTATGATCCCATCTACATACAGGAACATACTGGAGTGACCAGAAGTCAGAAGGAAAATTATACAGGAGTATCAAAGAACAAGAATCAATGCCCCATGTCAATGGAATGGCAGTGAAGATCGGAGTATGCTACAGTTGATATTTTAAATTAAAAAATTAAGCCATGAAAATTGCCTCAATTTTTATTTCAAATGTGAGATGAATGATTTGGGATGTGATCTTTAAGGCTTAAGGTATATGAGATGAGTTTGAAGCAAAAAATAAAGTTTTAGAGGCCATAAACAATGGAATGGATATATGATAGAAAAATACAGAAATTAAAACATGGAACCATGAAAAAGAACACCAAAAAATTATCCACAGTTAATGCAATTTCACCCATACCGCATATGAGGGAAATGCTGTCTACCCATAAATAAATAAACTAATATCTTTACCAATGGAAGTGTCAGTTAAAGTGCAAAGAGGAAAGCTATTTCCATAGAAAAAAATTATACCTTCCACATCGAATATTTCCTTTGGCATAAGGGAGGGCTGAAAACACAAGGAATGGAGCCCTCCTTCGGGCAGATACAAGGACCATCCGAGATCCTGGATTCTGCTGTTGCTGCTGGGAACAAATGCCTGAACTTGCAACAAAACGAACCTCCTTCCCAGGAACTTCTGAGGGAGGAGCTCCTGTGCTGGAGAGAGAGGTGAAACCACTCCCACTTGCTTTCACCCTCCCTGCATTAAAGACATGAATTAGAAGAAAAGATGGTGCCATGAGTACATGGTAGAGGCAACAAAAATTATGCATACATGCCAGTACAAAATAAAAAAAGGGCCAGCAAAACTGCAGCACTTACACTGAATCTGACTTAATGTGTATGCACAACTTTTCCTTGTACGTTAAAATGCTTTCTTGCATAAAAATTGCCATAATTCACATAATGTATCCAACAGATTGAAAAGTTACAGCAATTTCTTAGATAAAAAGAACCTGACAGAATTAATAACCATCCAATGGTACACAACACAAAGGCAGTATATAATTATAAACTATGAGATGAAATTAAATTCATCTATGAAGGCAATAATGAGACAACTGACATGAGCATTGTCTTTGCATAGCTTATATTAAAACCTCATTCATGCGTCAACCTTTAGGCCACGGAATTAGCAATCTATACATATATGCATTTTCTATTCAATATTTTAAGCAGCAATACATTCTGGATATACTGGGTGTAAAGTGATATTTTTCATTGAGCAAGCATATCTTGAAAACACATCCACCGATGTCATAAAGCTTTTGACACTTTTGATCATTATGGATCAAATATATAATAATCAAAACTTTTCAATGAACAAAAACAGCTCAATGATGAAAATGTTTAAAGAGCCTAAAATGAGACAAAATTAATATTTTTTACAATTATGAGGATGTGATAGATGAAAGAGCCCTTTAAAGTTGCCTGCTACCCAATTCAGTCACCCTAATATTTTGAGCCTTTCAATGGGAGAGAATAAGGAAATAAGGGCCAATCGAGCTACAGCACTTGAGACTGATAGTCCTAATGATAATACCCTATTGAAAACAGAAGAAAAAAAACAATTGACGAGAGTATGGAAAGAAGTGCCCTCATAGTAAAATTATAATTATGCCCATGAATATTGGAACTCCTTCAATTGTTAGTATTGTTTTCTTGTTTCTACACTAACCTCTATTCCACATCATATAGGGTACCTACATGAACTTTGTCAATACATATGCACAGAATACAAAAATACATTCAGAATATTTAACATAGCTGGTAGTGGAGGAAGCATGTCAAATTCAAGGTTATTAATGAAAATATTAATATTTCTCATAACATACAGAGCAAGCACATTGACAATTATCCCACACCAAATCATGTTGAGATATTAATCAACAGTAAACCCTAGGTTAATATCATAAATACATTAATGGGTTCAGTGACCACTCCTGACTCCTGTAATTAAAAAAACAGAGTCAGCCACTCTCAAATTCAAAGACATATTATTATTGAGTATTTAAATATTGGTTATTTGAATAGAAAGCATTTATAGATAAGATTTTTGATTTGGTAGATTATATCTATTGTGGTTATTAAATGCTGGACTGTTTAGTAAACAGTTCCTTAATTATAATAACATGATTGATTGCTTGATGCACCTTATTGAAAATGAACAAACCAACTGCATACTAATGTGTGATTTTCTCAAGTTATCATACTTCAACAAATCAAACTCTTAATATTCTACATGCTAAAAAACTATTGCACATATAAAAAGAATCATGTTACAGTAATTATTGGTCACTTTCACCTCCAATACTTGGATAACAGTCAGTGTTAAAACCTTTATACCATGATTTTTTTATATTTTTATTAAACTTTTTTCAAAGAAATCCAATCCACTAATCTGTGGGCACTCTCACTAATGGAAATATTATATTAGACTCCCTTCTAACAAAGATAATGTAGAGTTTACTATATGTAACCATTAACAAGGGTTCCATTGGGTATGAATCCTATGAACCCAAATGGAAACTTTGTAAAAACTCCATTGAATCATCATATCATCCCACCAGAAGACCATTTAAATGATCTACTATGTTTATGCCTCACAATGGATTAACTATAGAAAAAAGCACTCACAATCTGTTAACATGTAAAAAATGGATTTTGATTACATTCAAAGTTCACAGTTATAAGCCACTTGTGTACACCAATCAGACTTCAATTTGGAATGAGACATTAGGAATTACCTACCTACCATGAGGTTTTTGGATTTTATTCAACTAATCCACAAAATGACAAAATCAGTGTTTTAAGTTTTAATTTCTTTTAAAACTTTCATTTACTCTTAAGATATAACTGCATCCTTCTAATAACTCTTATTTATCTAAGATGCATTCATACAAATAATAATAATAATAATATAATACAAACTATGGACTGCACAACTGCTTTTAATCTATTTAAGGCATTACTCTAATAAAATAACCCATTACATGTATGGCAATCATAAGAATTTGATCAGAACTTGGGGAATTGCAAACGGATTTTTTTAATGTATCAGGATTTGAGTAAGAATTGGAAAAATAATAAATTTGATCAATGTTAATAAAAAGGCAAATTGAAGTACTTGATGATACATTTCAGCTTCTGCAATTTCAACATTTAGGATTCTAGTTTTACAAGTTTTAGAGCATATTAACACAAAATTTAACATTTCAATAACCATTTAAATCTAAGCTGTTTTCCGTGTTTACCCTTTTTTATGTGTTGTTACTCTAAGATATATGCTATACTCTTTCACACAAATATAACTTCCATAGTGCACTGGAACAAACAGACAATATAATTACTTCCTTTTAAGTAATGGATAGTGATTTACATTCATATTTTCATTTTCACTGAATTACCCTACACTGAAAGTGTTCATAGCAGTAGTGTATAATTGTAAACTAAACTTTTATAAAATCATCCCATTTCCTTTACAGCTCATACCCACACACAGTAAAGAGGGAGCATTATCTTATTAACATTTACACAAATCATAGACAATAAAATCGTAACTTCAATACACCCCATGATATTTACAGCTATCTTTTCTAAAATGCGATTCCATCTAAAAGATAAGGATGGACTTCTCACCCGGAAAGAGGGAATGGGACCCTGGTATGCTCTCACTGCTGCCTCCATAGAAGAGGTGGTGGTCAGCTGAGGAGGCTGCACCAGACGCAAGGCGGCGGCTTCCTCGAGGCCCTCCCACCCCACCCACCATGGATATGAACGAACGGCGGCTGTCTTGGTGCCCATACTCTCCACCGACTGTGTTGGTCCTGAGCAAGCACATGCATGCAGACAGATGCACTTGAGGTGGGCACAAAGTGGGTCACACGCATTTCTATACAAATGCCTTCGCTGAACAATGCAGACAAAAACATTTGCAATCATGCAACAAGTCACCAGTTCATTGACAAGAAGATTTGGAGTGACATTGAGTTTAAAAACCTGACAAAAGCAAGTTAAGTACGTGGGGACCGAGTCAAATGGTTACATAGGTAGGAGAAGTGATAAATTATGGAGAGAAATTGAGTTAATTGGCAGAGTAGGCTTGATGGCCCATAATGACTACCCCAAAGCTTAGAAGTATTACCACAATCTACAATATAATGTAGGTTTTCAGGTTAACACTTTCAATTTCCTGGTTATACAATACCATTCCTCAATGAAAACCCATTAAGATTAAGTCTAATAATTTTATCAATAATTTAGTTCGGCTGTAATATATTTCAGTAACATGTTCATATTCGATCGACATATTGGAGACCCAGAAGTAATCATTTTAAGGAAATCTGCGAAGGACATATTCAACGAGGAGCCCGTAATTCGTCATCACCACTCCTTAAAAGTCGTCCGATATAACGCATTTGCCACGTGGTATAAACGCGAATCTTTCGAGATGTGGACCTAATTGTTTGAATGGCTCAAAACCTCGACCTGCTACGCTAGTATATGAATAGATAAAATATCGAAATATTCCAGGGGAATCAATCTAAGATGAGCAAGGAGCGCCGCCCCTCCTCCAGTGTAGAGAAGATTGTCTTGAGTGCCGATTACATCGGGCGACGCGTACGCTGCAGCTACCAACTATCCTTGGTTTGAAAGCCAATGATTATGATTGAATCCCCTACGACTACTTCGTAACACCAAAACACGCTCTAAAATTTTCCATTCGTTTCGGCTCCTATGGAAAATACCACCCATAGTACTTAAGGAACTATAGTGTTTCAATATGTATTTCTTACGCCTTGAATCGTTACGTGAAGCCGTTTAATGAATACGAAGAGGAAGTATTTGCACTCTTTAGCCTCCTTTTCACTTTTTCCTTCAGTAAAGCTCCTCACGATATCTCCCCTTCAGTGTGCCCCATCTAATACTTACTTATCCGTTAATTTGCTCTAAAGCTTTACCGTTTTCAATTCTGAACATTTTCTCATTTTCAGCAGTCGTCCACCGTTGCACCCGAATCCTGCAACGAATCCTCTTTGAAAAGTTATCACCGTGTTTTCCATCCCTCTGCATGCACAATTCTTTTTCAAAAAGAATTCTGATTTCTTGTGGATTTCGCTATTTTTACAACTGCTTAAGGTTTTAGTCATCGTTAAGTTAAATCGTAGGCATAGTAGGTACAGAAGCCTCATAAGTTGTAAAAATAAGATTAAATGTTGAAAATGTATCTCGGCGACTAATCCTTTTTGATCCATTACAGTGTGACAATAAAACCTTCGGGATGAATACTACGGTGTGTGCTGTGCCATCAGTTTGGGAGGGCCGCTGAATGTTACTGTCAGATAGGTCCTTTTAATACCGTCGATGTGCTCAACATATCAAGCATGGTTAACAATCGCGAAGATCATATTCTGCCAAAGAAAATTGCCCATACCAATATATTCCGTGGGTTGGCCGATTAGGTTTTCCACTCAGTCAGTTCCGGATTTCCTTGTTTTTTTCCGCTGCGTTGGTTCATCGAGGATGTTCGTGCCCGTTACAAGATGCACATTCATCTCAGGAACCAAGGTTTCGATTCGAGGAATTTCGAAACGCCATCAACACAACGCAGGAAAAAGAACCCGGATATCCAAAACTTTCCAGTATTCGCTACTGACTGCGTGATTTCTACTAACAAAGGGAGTGTCCATTGATCAGGTTATTGACAGGAACATAGAAAGTACTCCAAATGAAGATATACGAATCACCCCACTTCCGAGTTTATTATAATTTAAACAGAAAAAGGACTATTTATGCATGGTTTCGTATAGCTACCTTTAAGACTGCCGGTACTTTCGGTCTGAAGTGTCGAAATATAAAATTCGTACAATTGATTAATTTAGCATCGTGAGAGTTTCTGATAATTGCATAGAAATAATTTTTATTAGAGGCCAGGAGAAAAAGAAGCGACATAGTCGACATTCTCTCGGGGTAAGAGTAGTAAAGAGACGTCTTCCGCAGACGAAAAATATAAAGTTCACAAAAAATGTTTTGCATAAGCAAAATGAGTATCGATAACGAAAAGAAAGATGATGGAAAATAAAAATACAAAAAAATATTATTCCCATGGGAATTGAACCCTCGACCTTCTCCCTAAGAACTAGTAACGGTCATTATATATGGATTTGTCTGAAAGATAGCTTTACGAAACGTACACACTTATTTGCCTTTTTGTTTAAACAATTGTTTATATAAACTCAAAAGGGGAGTGATTCGCACATCACTTTTCGAGTTCTATTTTCTTGGCGATCTCCATAACACTCTTTGAGATTGGGTCAATGGGCACTCCCGTTGAAAGATAAAATGGAAAATCATTGACATAACCGCACGTTCTACACACCTAATTTCAATTTAGCGTTAAAATTAATAAAAACTCACCCATTATTGGGTTGAAAATCATCAAAAGGCAAGAGTTTCACGCTCGAAATGCCTGGAATAAGCACACCATTGTAATAACGTTTTGGCTCAATCTTTCTGAAAGATAGGTTTGCATCGGATGTTCAACTTTTCATAAAACTGAATAATTTGCAAGCTTAATTAAAAACAATGTTTTAGCATTGATCTTAGGCAATCATAAAGATTCGCTTGTCAAGATATCTTACGAGTTTGGTTCAACGTTTCACTTGTCGCGCGTCTTGAGGAGCGAAGTCGTATATTTCGAGTCGGTCCTATAGTGTTATGTCAGTTTATTAAGGTTATAAGAGTAGACGGGGATAGAGATAGAGGAGGAAAGGATTAAATGGATATGAAATCATACTTCTACATAAATATGATGCATATAATTCAGCTGGGAACTAGTAATAAAATGCTTTACTATCAGTTTAACAACGACATTCTCTATTTACTACCATACAGTAAATATAGTATAACGCAGCGCAGAACTCATGCCACAAATCAAGGCTTTATCTCTCTTTTAACAGTTTGTTTCGTTTTAAGCTCGTTGGTTACTATATTGAAGAATGCACAATATGCGTTTATAGCCTCGAGTAAATTCGTTGATTATATCTTTTTTTTCTCCTAAATTCTTCTGGCATTAATAGCACCATATCATTGGCGTCAAATTCACAGATAACTACCCAGTATTATCGATTAACATAATATGTAGATCAATCATATTTTTTGCTATTTCATATTTAATATCACGACGACGTGGTGCACTTAAGGAGAAGAATATGTAGTAGCATTCGTAAGCACCCATGAGCATCCGAGCTTGACAGTTATGACGGTCGCCCTTGGAAGTCAGCTAAGTCAAGACACACGGAAAACGTCACTTAAGAGTACGTAATTGTTTAGGCGGTTTCAATATTTCTCTTCCGTTACTTTAGCGTTCCTTGACCAAAGTTTTACCGCAACAAGCCAATATTTTCCTATTTTAAAGCAAAAAAAACTAGGAGAAAAGCTGCTTTTGGGCCCGTATGAAAACGTTAAAATTCCAGAATCCTGTTGTTTATACCTGCCATAGCGAACAGGTAGATGAACATACATAGCTATCAATAACTAAACGCCGACTCTTAATACCACTAAATAAAAAGTAAACCAACAAAACAAATGGGAAACTGCATGCTACAAAGGAGAGATTTAAAAAATAATAATTCATTATTCAATTTTTCCAACAATACATACTTCGGGATACCTCATCTTTCCAAATAAATATTATGAATTCATTTGCAACCAAACATTAAGATATTCTCTGAAATATGTGACATTCAAATGACGAACAGTTAAAGCAGTTATCCAAACTATGCTTTTTTATTTTTGAAACGTATAAATAAAATAAGGTCGCGTGATATACCTAGCTTACTACATGAGGCAACATGTCAGGAAAGTCACTTCGACGTAGTCAGAATAAGAGAAAATGTATCTATCCCGAGGGGGAGAGCTTATTTCAAAAAGAGCTTTCACTGAAATTTTACTCCCTCATGCCATTCTGCAGCCATGGCCGATCGCTTAAATCAACTACGACGAAGAATATGGGGCAAGGGCAAGCACACCCGAAAGAATTTTTCAAGCTACACGAAACGGGAAGAGAGAAAAATATCAACAAGGGAAGCGGACCTCGGCGGATATATTCGGATGGTCTTGACCAGCAGGTGGCAGTCGTGGAATCAAGAGAATGAGTTATAAAAAACAAACTAGCTTTTCCTCTCGAGCATAACTTGTGGATGCTTGAAGATTGAAACAAATTGGACGTGCGACGGCGCAGGCGAATGAATCCAGAGGCATATATATGCATTCTTCCGTACATGGCCAAGGACTACGTGTGCCGAAGCTTGTGAGGGTTGTCGTGTAGCATTCGCGGTGCCCTTCAATACCTGCTAAAATCGTTATTTATGTCCGTTAATCTGAAGGAGCGGGGGAAATATCTACCCGGGAAAAAAAGAGCTGCTTGTTTCCAGATCTTCACTTCAAGGCGGTGACCTTGATAAGCTTAATGGTACAAGACGCAACACAATTTCACTCGCATAACAGACCACTCCAAATAAAACACGCGGAAATCGTGAGAATAGTAGCTTTAAATAACTGACCTACTTATTTGAGCATCCAAACAAGTTAAACTTACTGACATACTCTGTCCATTTAAGTCTGGATTCATCCATAGGTTTTAGTTTTCGCGAAAGCCAAGAGGACTGACCTCTTCCATTTCTCCGTTTTTCTGGGAATGTAGGCTATTTTTATTCGCTCAGGGACTTTGTGTAATCTGAAGGCCTCCGGTTTAAAACGCTACACCCAGGTACACGCGTAAAATGCTATGATGCGCGCCACGTGTTTGCGTTTTGTAAGGCGGGAAATACGACGAAATAAACTCCTTCGGCAGTGAAGCTCCACGGGTTAAATCAAGCGTATCGAACAACTACCTTCAACCACAAAATCCGAAGGAAGTGCAGGTCTCGGGGCAGCGATCCTGATTGGTGCACCGATTAACCATGGAAACCAGAACACCTCAAAGTAAATCGGCAGGCGGTAGTCTTAGAAAATACAGTGTAAAGAATGATTCTGAATTGTTCTTAAACTTACTTGAACGTGATTATAATATTAAATTTAACCATAGACAACGACTTAGATATCATAGCTAGAATTTTGAAGCACAGTAAAACTTTCTGACTATGAGGACAGAATTACTTTAGGTGTCGCGGACTGAGGCGGCATTCCGTGAACTAAAAACAGTATTGCTGCGTCAACACCGTGGTCACCGTGGCTACAACAAGAGTGGTCAACTGATCTAATTTGACTTAGTATTAATTTCCGAAAACAGTTTTTATTTTCATGCGTCGAAAAGAAATATACAGAAGCTTTGTTTTAAAAATAAGCGCATACGCTTCTTGAAATGAAATCTTAGTTGTTGTAAAGTAAAATAAGTAGCAACTAATTAATTCAGAGAGATTAGATTATGGAAGTTTCTTATTTAAATGGATTTTCTATTGTACTACAAACAAGGTATTACAATAAGCTAAATACCAATGACTTTGAGCTTAGCTTGCTTATCTATACATATTATGTCAAACGCTTATCCGATCTTAAATAACACCCCTCTCGTCATTTAGACCTAACCTCAAGCACCTTAACTTACGACAAAATTTACCAAATAGCAAATGTTTTTCAATTGGAAACAATAGAATTGAAAGCTTCACAGTTTACGGTCTCCCCTCTCACGTGTTGGAGTAAAAAATATATTATTTTTGTTGCCGTTCGTGTTTACGGCGTGAAAGTCAAGCCCTTTCCGTATTCCGAGTCCGAGAGTTTTAAATAAAACTGAGATTCGGTTGTTTTGGGGAGATTGCCCATTTAAAATAATATTCTTTATTTCAGTGCATTCATCGCCGATTTCAATTGATACAGGAGGACCTAGCCAAAAAAAAACTTTTTGGACCACCATTCCTCGAGTCCTGAAAAACTTACGTCAACGTCACATACAGACGTTAAAGAATGAAATACGGAAATAAATACACCAATTTTAAACAGCACTATATATTTTAAGTACGAGCACATTTGAATCACGTCGATGTGGTTCGAACTAATGCTAACCATGTCCGTTTATGCGCGTACGTAGATATTCCATGTTCCAGAATCTGGAAATCGTTAAAAAATTTGAGGCTTGAATCACTGAGGCATGGAACGCAAGAGTTTCTGAGAAATTTAGTTTTCTCTTTTTACTCAAAGGCACCGCTTCATTGTCACCAGAGGCTGCCTCTAACTCAAAGACGTGTGTCCTTCTCGGGAAATATAAGCGAACTGCAATAATCTTAGCGTGGTGAAAATTGAAATAGAATGGCATAGTGTCATCGTCGCATTCTGAACTTAGGGGTGGACACGCTTTCCTCGACGCCGCCCAAATGTCACAGCTGTTGCCGAATATATTAACTCCTCGGTTATTAAGTCCCACCTATGAACTCGACTACTTCATACTTCACCTCGTGGAAGTTTTGCATATCCAAACCAAACACAAAAGACAGAAAAATCGTACTATTACACAGATGAAACGAGCGTTTCACCGCTTTGCGGCACCATCGGCCACAGAGATAGAAGCATTAGGTTGGGATATACATATATACATCTGTATCGCCCCCTCCCCCTCATATAGCATACACTAGATTCGAACCTACAATTTAAACTTTCCTTGAAATAGTACGACTGTTCCTTTTCAAGGATAGTAAGTCTCACCTTTTTTTTAACGCGGCATTATCGTTTTTATCGCCATGAATCACGATAATACCGCTGAGTTTCACGAAAAGTTATGAACCAAGTAGTGAAGGGCATAACACAGGATGCAAGGAATTTGGCTCCCGAATTACGTTATCCCATTGTTTAAACGCGCCTCGAAGGTCCGAAGGCACTACGCAATCTCCCTCCCTCCGTCTACCGCATATTATTAAACGCCCTTAACATATTTATCTTTTTATCTAATCTGTCTCATTTTAATAAAGCGATACTAGATTGCATCCGAGTCCTCGGTTTCGCCATCGGAAGTGCTTTCGCCAGCAGTTGAACTGGAGTTTGCGGAGGCCTGCTCTACGAGGCCGCAGCGAGAGAAATCGTCCAATTGACCTGACGCAAAGTGGACCGAAACATTTAATTAATCTGTGCTTTTTAGCGAGGCCGATGCGTTTTGCAATCGTTTTGCATCCATCGATTACGCTCAAAAGTATGGGTAGGGTCTCTGTGACGACAATCGAGGGGGTTGGTTCATCCATTCTTTTAATCGAAGCTTTCGCTCAGAAGCGAAGCTTTGGAATTATGAAGACTTGAAAGTACGTAAGTAAGACGAATTTGAAAGTAAACAATAAATAGAACGCAATCAATGAAAAATGGCCGAAGTATGTAAATTCTGACCTAAGGGCTGACACCCAAAGCACAAGGCAACCACCACGGGTGGGTATCGACGGGTTTGGCCGATGGAAAGTGAAGCTATTCAAATTAAGAGAGGCACGTGAGATTCAGAAAACAAACAGCATAAACTCATAACGCCGATGAGCGCTCAATGTAGAAATCAATCTTTTTCTCAACAGATGAACTAGAACGGTTGGTGCGTGACCTCCTGGTGGGATTCTGCTGCAGGAGCTTTCCTGCAAGCCCGACTCAACCTTGAGATCGCAATATAAGGGAAGCAAAGCGGTGCGAATGCACGGGACGGCACGTAGGTTCTAATTGTTTCTGTATTTTACACTTCTCGTACCAGTTCCGCATCAACCCTCTTCCCTTCTCCAAACACAAAATCTATATTTCGGAAATTAAACTGATGGTCTCAGGAGTTACCCAACGAAGGCGATTCATAATGACCATGAAAAAACATGGTAATTCCAAATAGGACTTTATTTGAACGACCTTACGATCAAAAATCAGAGTAATCAACGGCCGGTTTGATAAGAGATAGGTAGATATCACCCAGTACTAAGCACAGCCTGTGAAGTTCACAGATCAGGGTAGGGTCGCCAGTTCTTTCCCTGTACCGGCTGCGATTTCCGAGGATGACCTGGTACCCGCCAAATCATACTGTCGAACCCACTTCGACTCCCAGGGTTCTCCGCAGTGGGCCTTAGCTTCCCTCTGGTTCGCAGCCTAACGCTCTATCCACTAGACTACCACGCCCCACGACCTTACGAAGTCATCCAGTTTTTCTGACATAACGACGTCAGCATCAGACAAGCTAAGAATAGGACACAGTGCTCATTTTGTAGGAAAGAGGTGGGATGTCAAGGGATGCAAGGAAATCCCTCCAGGACGTCCCCCATCCTCACGCTCCCACTCTTTCTCACAGTTTAAGCACACTGTCCTATGCATGAGTCACCTCATGATGACTTTGTAAGTCGAAACCAGAGTCCGGCAAATGTGGGGCCAACAAATCGTGTCGGTAATAAGTACGCTCTCCGATCTGTCTTCGGATATCCCTTGCAACTAATGTGAAAACGGCATATCCCGTTCCCCCATAGGAATGAATTTTCCCTTTCTCCGGTTCTGGTTTTCTGTTGGGGACTCTTCCCCGATCAGAAGAATTTACATATTTCGTCAAACCTTCGAAAATACGCATTTCCAGTAAGTACCTAAGCAGTGTTCAGATTGCATAGAAAATATTTAAAATAATGTACAACTCAAGATACGTGTTAACCCGGGCATAAGATAAAAATACCTAAGCAACGGAAAGAGGTTTTCCCCCAGCAATGGAAGTACGGAACAGAGACACGAAATCAAGTATAATATTTTTCGGTACCAGAACGGTAAGACGGAAGAATTTTTTAAGTTCGAAATTAAGGTGTAATATATTTTGGTGGTACGCACGTAAAACGAAAAAAAAATATCTCCCGTAAGAAAAACGAATAACGCACCGTGGCGTCCTGCCACTCTCACTATACTTCTCACGGTTATTTTCCGCGTGACTTATGCTTAAAATAAGGTTTCTGCGGCATTGCGATGTATCGACTGCATTGTATAATGTTAATGAAAAATCCCAATCCCAGCGGCGAGAAACTGCCAAACAATGCGAGGTATCGGGTGGCAACGTGTGTGAGGTGATAGAGAATGGAATTTATGTACATTGGTACTTGTGATATGCCAACTGAGCTTTTCCCGCATATTTCTTGGGTGAAGAGATCTTGGGACTCCTCGCTCCGCTCGGAACTTCACCCTGAACACGACGGCAGTGTTACCTTGGAAACGTCGGTATTCGAATTGTCAAGCTGGTTGGAGACCCTGGAAGTCTTCACCCTTGGCATTTGTAAAGGTACATTTAAACAAACGATCTGTAATCTTACAATAGTATCAAGGGCTCAGAAAAAGGGTATAACGCGCAAATAATTTTAATTGGCGATATACTATATCTATGCAGTTCATGCAGTGTCGAGTGGGAGTGAAAATCAGTGCACAGTAAAATATCGTTGAATCGCATCGCCGTAGCGTAAATGCAATATGAAAATGATATTTTTACGCAAATTTAATGAGGATATAAAATATGTTGCCCATAAGCGAATTGACATTTTGAAATGACCAGTGGCAAAATTGTTTTTCTGGACTACCTTAATAGGATAATGATATCAAACACTCACCCACCCAATCTTTTTGAAACTACTTTTTTTACCTTTCTGCAGCGGAAATGATTTAATTGTATGGAGCTCCTGCGCAATGCGGGGGTTAATCATGTTTTTCTTTAGATTGGTAATTGTGTGAGAGAAGGACGAGTATTTAAAGTTATCATTGCTGGTTTATGTATCTTATTTTTTTCCGGATGTATTAATCTTCCTGCATAACGGCGCTCAATTTCTTCAAACTGGATATGTGTTCTTGTAATGACTGAGTCCCGTGAAAGGAAATATCTCGTTTCTTGTTCATTTTACGCGAGGATTTTACTGTAAATTTCTTACAATTTAATTCTAGTCCCCACTATTTAAACCCGGTTGTAATATTGTCTAAATCGCGAGAGAGTAATCTGCCATCAGCTGGAATAGATATTTCTCAGCATGGAGCTTTCGTTGGTAAATAATCCAGCTGGGCTATATAAAACCAATTCAGGTGTGATGTGGTGGAAACGTTCCATTATAATAGAAACACAGACACAGATGGACTAGATATTTCTCTGCATGGAGCTTTCGTCGGTTAATAATCCAATGCTGCAGCTCGCGTGGGAAAAACATTTCGAGCTTCCCAATTCAAGTTCTCTATATCACTGATAGCTATTTAAGGTTCAATGTTACACTTGTAAAAGTATCACGGTTATACACAAGTATACATTTGTTTAGGCAAAGGTTTACGTGGGTATATATTTTGTCTAGGGTACGTTATACGAGTATACAGCTACGCACAGACTGAGCAACATTCACAACGAAATAGTTCGTAACTTTAACCGTGTTTCATGGTGAGTAAAATGGAATTAATCACAAGTAAGAAGCATTTCCATTACGTGTCTTCTGAAATAGTTATTGGCGCCCACGTTTGTCGTTTTCGTGTGGTTCTTTCCCACGGGATTATCTCTTATTCCATTGTATTTATATTCATTAATTGGACTCCTTTTCCTCAACTTTCTCTTTTATCCTCTCTATTTCATTCCCTTCCCATCACTACTTACACAGACTATGATCCTTGGATACGCACTTCTGAACCATATCTGCACAACTGAAAATAGGCTAAAATACAACCGACAATGGAAACTGGTGAATTAATTCTGAAGGTTTTGGGAAAGAAAAATTCAATGAAATCGATTCATATTGAGGCGGCGTACTTCCTCATTTTTGAGTCTCTGAGTTATTAAATAAATTGGCGAATAATACATTTTTTGCGAGACACTTCAAAATCATCCCTTTGGAGTCCTATAGGAAAAACCCAGAGCGACAAGATATAAGATTACGCTGGGGAAATAAGGTAGTCCTCAAGTGATTTCAGATGAGACATTTAAGATTTCCAAGATACAGTAAGTAATTATATTTTCAGTCACCCTTTACACTAATACTATGTAAGTCTACTCTCTGTTCGTGCGATCTTATTTGCAACCTGTAGATTGAATAAATATTTGCAAGTTTTCCAAGCTTTTCTGAGCATAAGTTTTTGAAAAGTACCTACTGTTTTGTATTAAATCGCAAGACACGTTTACGGCGTACACTTGAGAATCAGTGCCTTTCAGCGTCAGAATCAGTTTGGGGGTGAACTGAAGTTGTTTCGGAATAGCAACTTATTTCACACCATTTACCACCAACATGTGATGAACTTCAAGAAATTAACTTGAGCTATTAGTGCTTCCGTTTCAGGAGTCTCACAGAGAAAACGAAGAACGTCGTCCTTCGCTGGATTTGGGTGATGATTCATGGTTCAGATCCACTCTGCGGTAATCTACATGCATCCTTCGCCCGAATCCTCTCTACTTTCGAAATGAAAAAATCTTTACAGAATTCACTAACGTTTCGTATTAACCGACCCAGGTTATTTATATGCCCACTGTCGAGGACATTAGAAGTGTCGAAATCTGGGTGTTTGCAATTTTTCTTCAGAAGACCTCTTTGTGTAAACTGTTGGATGTCAACAGTCAATGTTGAAATTTAGCAGTAGCCGTTTGAAATTTTTAACAGTAATTGTTTCAACAGCGCATTAACTGCTGAAATGAAACAGTTGTCTGTTGGATTTTTATAGCTTTCTCAAAAGTATTTTTGATATTTTTTAATATTAAATCCAAGACTTTTTTTTCCAGTAAACCAACAGCTTTTCAACAGTAAATACAACAGTTTATTCCAATAAATCCAGAAATTCCAAATTCATTGTTTAAGTTTCAACTGTTTTTTTGATACATTTTTTATACAGATGATATTTTCTTATAGAAAATGAGCAAGTAGTTCCACGAGGTGACACCTTTTTGAGAGATCTTTCATCGAATTCTTTCTATCACGCACATAAAGAAGGAAACACAGTTCTCAAGGGGTGGAGGCGACGTGTCTGGTATTGTCTTTCCGAGTCGCGCGGTGAGCACTTTGAAACGCAGCACACACATCGCCCGTCGGCTAGGGCACCTAGCTGTTTACCCATTTGGCGCGATAAGTAAACTTGACGCCGCGTTTTTATATCCCCTGCCATGATTGCACACTCATTTTGAACTGCATAAATGACCTCAGCGGCCCCACGCCACATTCACTCTCCTCTCCGTTCGCTCTAAGTTGAGAGAGGGACCGGTGAGTCACACAGGATATTTTTTCCGGCGTTGTCAAATTTCGCGGACACACTCCCTCTCGTCTTCTCCTCACGCACGCTCAGGGTTTTCAGGAAATCCTAAGCAAGTGTGACGCCGAGGACTTTCTCGATCTATCACACAGTCTCCCTCACAGGAGGAAGGAATGGTGTCACAACAATCCACGACGTCACTGAAAACTGGAACGGACGGCGTCCACCGCCGTCCATGCAGCACATCCTACCAAAAATAGGAAAACGGGATTCGCACGACACCCTACTATCTGATCATCGACACGACATTTCTTTCAAACGGTCAGAGTGAAGCACTCGAGTGCAAATTGTTTCAGTTTTACCTCGCGGACCAATGTACCCTGGCACGATTGTTTACGCCACAAAGATTAAACGACGGCATGGGAGTTCTCATCAAAACCCTTTAGGGTGAAATGTCAGTAACTCATCCGTACGACAAAAATGGAAATAATACAGGAGATTCGATTTCAAAGTCAATCTAGGCCTATTCGGTCGATGTTTTAAATATTGAAAATTGGCCGCGATTGGATCTCTTGGGTAACGAAACGAACACCTTAAAACGGATAAGAGGCAAAAAAATAAGAGAATATTAAATTCACTGGTGAATGCGGTCGTAGAGACTCTCGAGACAAGGAAGAGCATTCTGAGTCTCAGAAGCAGACAAGAATACATGAAAAACATGTGACGGAGGCGAAATAACTGGTTATCCAATAACAGGGAAGTATGGTAATCATCAGTATTTCAATCCTAAGATTGGTTCACTGCAGTCCTCCATTCTCCCTACTTAGTGTTAATTCCCTCACTCCCTGATAGCTTTTCTGTT
>LYUA01000491.1:311913-329922 GCA_002093875.1 Calopteryx splendens | reverse complement strand
CCTTCAATTTTAAGTATAGTATTAGAAGTATGGTGGAAATCAGTAAGAGAATAGGAATTTTGAAATTAACTAAAATCAGGCTTTTCTTTTTTACTTTGTCCACCACGAAAGGGAACGGCGTGTCACAAACCCGTGTGAGACCTTCTTGGACGAAAAATGTGAACGTGGCATTTACATTGGTTTTGTTCCGTTCGGTAATGTTGGAAAAAATCTTGCTGAATTATTTAAAAAAGATTCTTTTCTGAGCATGCACGGTGGTTCAATACGTCCACTTCGTCCGTGGAGACGGAAGCCCGTTAATCTTGACCTCTTGAGTACCAAATATATCGAAGTGGAGAGAGACCGGAAACTTTCCGGTATTTTTGTTATCGCATCGCGGTATTAGCACGAGAGCCTGGCTGAAGCCTTGGTCGAATTTCTCTCGACGGCGACTGCTGGGTCCCAGAAAATCTAGGGTGGATACAATCGACAAACAGTTTTAACATTCCTAAAATTCGACAAAGATTATGATTGCTTATTTGAGAGAGATTGTTAATTTGTAATGGACAGAGGAAAAAAGCGGAGGGCATTCGGTTTCTTGCGTATAATATTACGGCCGGCGAATTATATCATTGCCGAAAAGCTTTCTGGTTCATGGATCGTTAGTCTACACTCTTCTACGTAGTATTTTATGAACCTTACGTTTTCAGCCTATGTGTTACCTTAGTAAATAAGGCATTCTCTTGGCAAATAAAACACGCTACTTATCTTTGTTAGTCACATCTAGAGTGTTATCGTAGATATGAACTATAACAATGAAAGAATAATAATATACATGTAAAGCTACATCATACGCAGCGAGCTGCCGAGGAAGTGCTGCAAGGGTCGTCAGGACACCAGCATGTAATTATATAGATATGGCTAAATGTAAAGTTTTCGAAGAAGGGATGGTAGACGATAATTATGTCCTTCGGTTAAAATTTTTGCGGGGCTTTTTTTAAACTGGTAATTGTGAGCGAGAAGGACGAGTATTTAAATTTATCATTGCTGGTTTTATATCTTCGTTTTTTCCGGATGTACTTATGTACCGGTATAACGGGGATCAGTTTCTTCAAACCGGACACGCGACTTATTGCAATGGGTCCCATGAATGACTGGAGGTAAGTGAGACTCCTAATTACACTACTTAGCGTCAATTTCTTCTTTTCCATTTTGCAGGCAGAGCCGTGCTTCGTTTTTTTTTATTTTAAGCGACGAATTTACTGTAAATTTCTTAGGATTTAGTTCTAGTCCGCATTATTTAAACCCGCTCGGACTATTGTCTTAATCGCGAGAGAGCAATCTGCCATTAGCTGGGCTAGATATTTCTCAGCAAGAAGCTTTCTTAGGTAAATAAACTTATAGGTAAATAAACTGCTGCTCGCGTCAATCCAAAGGCTCTACGTCCCAACAGACGATGCTAAATGTGCCTTTTTTTTCTCAGAGTAAACAATCATTCAATTGTAAGCGCCATAAGGAGGATGCCAAAGAGCAAAATAAATTCGCACGAAAGAAAAACAAAGGGAGGAACGTATTCACTTCGCTAGCACTGACGGCAGCGGGCGCGACAAGATAAATCTCTGGCATTGCAACACCGGAGGCGGTATTTTTGAGAAGGTCCACAAAAAAGGATTTGGATGTCCAACTTTAGAACGAGTTAAGAGGCTGGGGACTTGGAAACACGTTTGGACCACAATCAGATGCCAACGCGATGGTTGACTATATTAGTGCGATGCACAATATTCCCACTATTAATTTGAGCCGTTTAGCTCATATTTACGTCTCCTGTTTGACTACTCAAGATCAGGCGACGGGAAGATTGGCGCCAATAAACACCAATGCCAATAAAATCCGAATCCAAGTGTCACCCGACACGGCCCAAGGCCTCCAGATATGGCACGTGAAAATGAATGCACTGTGCTTCGAATTTCCTGGGATTGGGAACGGGAGTCACGAAAAGGTAACCTTGACGACAGCTGAGCTCGCTAATGAGCTCGGAAAGGTTTTGCTGCTCTGCTTCTTTACGAATTTGGGGGTCAGTAGGAAAAGATGATTGGATCAGCACTCTCTTATCTATTTATCCTAGTCACACAGGGGAACTGGAGGATCTCTCGAAAATAATCTATGAGGTCGTTTTCCGGACGTTCAGAGGAAACAACTCAGTCACACAACCCGCGGTGTGATGCGAACGGAAATTAGCCCAAATGTCGTATAAACTAGAAACGCGAACCACCGGGGAACGCCGATGAAAATCGAGACATGAAACTATGCATTAAGCAAATCGATCGTCGTTTCTGACCACTCATGAAAAACGATCAATGCACCTCCGAGTGCGGGGGAACCCCTCGAGTTTGAGCTTGCATGTGACCCTTCTTCCAGTGCATGAGCCCCCTTTAGGAATGATTCATTTCTTTAGCGCATGCCTGGTGTGAACTCACCCCCTGCCACAATCCCAAGTGGTGGCTTGCAGGGTATTTTGTAGATGTAGATGACAACCTACAGATATTATTGAACGCCATTGTGAGCTTTTTAAAACACTTATGTACAATAAAAGCACCTTTGGCCTCCCACTATTTCCTTCTCAATAGCTTTTACCTCCGTTCATACGGTCCAAAACACCGATTACACATTCCTCCCTCTACCTCGCCTGCCAACTCAAGACTTCCTCTAGAACTAACTTTATTATGCAATACGATATAATATCTAATAACAAGGGAATGAAGAATGAGTACTAATTAAAAAAATGTCCCCCATTTCATGAAACGTAGTGTCCGGTGCTTCTCAGCGTATTTGAAGGAGGTGCAAGCTTTGCTTGCGCCACTACAATTTGGAAATTCTCGCTGTGTAAAGATGTAAAATTTAATCATTCAATCATCAATTCATTCTTGGTCTTTCAATCCGAAGATTGGTTGATTGCAGCCCTCCATCATTCCATATCGAATGCTAATTGCCTTACCCCCTGGTAGTTCCCACATTTATGAATGCAAGGCTGCATCTTCTAGGGATAGTAATGTTATGGTTTCCCCTTGCCTTCCACATTGCAGTGCCACGGCCGATGCCGTGAACTTCACTCTCGCTCAGCTGCATCAGAAAAACTTAATGTGATCTAACAAAATCGATTTAAAAAAATGACAATAAAAAGTGCACTACATTACATGCCCGTTTACATCCGATTGTAGTTATATTAATAGTTATAAGGGGAGGCGACAAACAGCTGAGGTCATCTGCGTATTTGGAGATAGGTGGATAATATGGTAGCACTCGAATATATAATATTCCGACTTAAGTTATGAAAACAAACCTTCCTTATGGCATATTGGGGTAATCATTTAGACTCAATGATTAAGGTTACAATTAGAAAAAAAGACTTACCTATATAGCGTTGTTTTAAAAGAGAAAAATGTACCTGTAAGGTGGCGATACTGCTATCACACAGCTTACTTCACTGTCACGCTCAAGTGCCACTGATATTGAGCGAAGGATTTTGAAAACGATGAACAAACACACAATACAAACATTCAAAACTAGGAACCGAAGGCGGCTTTGACATCAAAGCGGAAGGGGGCCATTGTCTTATGCGAAGGACGATGAAATGCACTTTGTATCTCACGTGACACTAAAACAGGGACCAGAATACCATGCATAATATTCTACTACCTCCCCGGGAATTCAAACCCCGGCAGACACAAACTACTTTTTCCACCAGTTAATATTTATCGGGAGTCAGTACTTAACAATGATACCTTAGTATACCATTTTTACTGTCGATTATTTTGCCTAAATTCATAAGGCATTTTTACCTAACGAACATTATTTTCTTGTTTGGAACAATTGTTCTTTCTACCAACTAACTATTCAAATATATTAAACAAAATCAATTTTCTTAAAAATTTTCAAAATGGCTGAACAAAACTGAGATCCGAGATGCCGAGAATGGTTCATGAATTAATTACTACCTATCGAAAAAACTACTGGAATAGAACAAAAAAACAATCATCTTTCTGATAATCAATAAATATTTTGTTATACACCAAAATAATTGTACATTTCTTAGAATTGGAAAGAAGACCTGTTGCAATTCGAAAGGCTTACTTCCTCAAGCATAAAGGTACCACTATTTTATTGCGTTAGAGGACGATCCAACAACTTCTAATTAAAACAAATCTTCCAGGCTTGGGAACACCACGGAAAGACATTCCAAAGAGCTCCCTCTTAAAGCCGAACCATTCGTCGTAGAAATATTTAAATTTGCTAAGTCGATGTTAGAAGTAATAGTTCCCCAGGACTGGAAGACAGAAAACATCACCCCATTTTCAAGAGTGGATAAAACGGGACGCAAATGATCACCGACTACACTTAACAACTTCCTCGTTCTGTATAATCCTACAACACGTACTTGTAAGCAACATTAAGACATGCCTCAAAAGTGTCAATTAATAAGCATCTAACACTAAAAAAATCAGCAACCAGCACGGCTGTAGAAACCCGAAATCATATGAGATTAAGTTAGAAATTTTAATACCCACCTACAAGATGTCATAAAATCTTGGGAAATTAGATGTGTATACACTGATATTTCTGTATTTTAACATATATTTTCTCCGAGTCCTACATGACGATAAGCTACAAGGGCGTGGAATAAATAAATAAAAAGGTAGTAAATATAATAATGAATTGATGTTCGAAAATAGACGTTTCGAGTACCAATTTATGTACAATATCTGGCATCCCAAAGGAATGCGCCATAGGACTACCACTCTTCCTTGCATACATAAATGACCTTCAAGGATGATCTACCTATTAAAATACGTTTTGGATGGTCCCTAAAACACCAGGCAAGTGGGTCTACCCGTGCCGGAGGGTAGGAGCTGGGTCGAAGGGTAGGAGCCAGACGAAAGGCAGTCCGCGCAGTGTATTTTCTTACGCAAAAGACACACACTATTTAGGAAGGCAACGGGAATGAACCGCAATTATTTTCCCGTGTACAATTTGGACTGTACCGCACGAAAACATGAATGCTACATTTTAAATCCAAAATGACACACAAAACTTTTCGCCGGCAAGATCATACTCTGCAGAGAAATAACGATCCTTACAGATCGCGAAAGTCTTTCAGGCGATGTGTACCGCAATCACGATAGGTGCACGAATGGTGTCTAAATTTAAAAACTACAAAATACACGACAAGATAATTCTTATATAAAGAACAGACCTTCACTCACAGACTATAAGATGTTCACATGATCGCTGCTGGGCATGTAACATTTTGGGCCTCACCCACCGACCTAACGGCGGTAAAACCCACACTCAATACGCGAGTTATCGTTTAAAGTACCTGGCATTTTTGTAACGAATTCCTAGAAGAAATATCGATTAAAAACTAAAGGAGACATGGTATCTCTCATTATAGATATAAGATTTAGACTTCGCATGGAAACGCCGCCATAATTTTGGACTCTTCTCACGAATCATTGATTCAAGATTTAAAAAATCAGAGAAATTTAGGCCGGTTCGTGAAAAACTAATTAGGAAATAAACAGAAAAAGCGCCACACGATTTACAGATCGAGGAATGGGATATAAATCTGGAATGGAAGCCCTTGGAAAACCGAAGGCTCAATACTAGATTATACCCATTATAAAGGTGTCAATCGCGCGATTTTCCTTGCTACATTAAATAAATAATCGCCGACACTATAGCGACCCATGCCTGTCAATAGGGACAAAAGAAGAGAGGTAGATTCATGGACTCGTTTTTCCCACGCAAAATCAACATCCATTTTTAAAAAAGAAGGAAGAAAAAAAACAATTTACCCTCAACAAAATATTTCCTCTCCTTTCCCATGAATTGCTTCCTACTAACCCCTGCTACACGCTATTTCAGTGGCTTGCGGGGCAGTGCGGAAATTCAGACAGCATTGACTGATTAGTTCGCGTTGGCTTTAAGAGAAAATATGCCTCATCACATTTTATATCGCATTTTTATATACACTTTACAGGTGGTTTACAAAGGCAATGCTTGAAATAGTGACGGTGTAATATTAGCCTTAATGGTGGACCTATTGTGTTTTAAACGGAATCGCGAACATTTATCAAGTCTCACGTTCACGAAACGTAGTTACATGCAAAAAGTATCACGTTTTTGCATTCGCAATCCCAAAAGAAATAATCTATTTTACCGGAATTCCCCTTCTACTGCCGGCGGGGAAGACTTGCCCTATCGAATATTTTTTTAAGCAGAGGCACACTCAACCATGCTAATTTATTCCGGCTTCGGACTCGAGACAAATATTTCGAAAGGGAAATTATTTACTCCGAATTTTTTTAAGTAGTTCAAACACATGCGAGCGTATTCATAGTTCCTTATGCTGGCATTCCCCTGCGTCCCCATTAAATGACAAATGATATTTTCCTGTTTCAATTTTGGATATATTTCCGGCTAGATAAAATATACAAAGATAAAAGGGGCTAATTCTTTGGCCACCACGACACTGTCCGAACCATTTTCGAGTAATCCTGCAGGCACTGATTAAATCTATCCAAGTGCTGCACGCTTGAAGTGAATAACATTAACGTTGAAAAATACTCAAATTTGGTAAGTCAATTGAAGTTGAGGAGGTTATTACTCTGTCGGCAGCGACATTAGTGGAAACTACTGTAGTATACTAGAGTACGCAAAACGTATGCTCATCAGCTTAAATCAGTAAGGATGTACGTATGAGACCTATACCTTTAACCCAATGTGAAAAAACACCTTTGTGGAAAGAGAACAGCTAACGTAAGCGAACTGAAAATGTTTCAACTTGCAACGGCTGCCGATGACCCAATACTGTAGTCAATTCAATAAAACTTGCACTACATATACATTACACATTAAGATGAATGATATCAATATATCATAAATATTTTTTTCATAAATAAATTACGCGAATAAAAATGTATCGTAACTTTTTATTGAACAGCCCTCGAATATAAAAGGATATATCTATTGATTATTTGGAGGTGTTAAAGTCTAAAAGTCATTCTTTAACCTGATTTAACTGTTAAAAAATCAGGTAGCTTTCCAGTCACCATGTCGGCAAATACATCGAATGCGGTGATGCCATTAAATCGGAAGCAATTTAAATATTAGCTCAGCTACATAATTAGACTTTAATTTAGTAATATTCCAACCCTTGTTCTAAAAGTGGATAGATCAGATCATCGTCTCTCAATTCTCTGAATCTCCGTTACTTCTCTGCGGGACATCGGAACGCTACTCATTGAAGATTCAGAACACTAGCCCTTATGCCAAGAATGACAAAAAAAATGTGTCACCTTGCATTGAAGAAGGTACTTAAAACACACAAGAAACAACTTCAACAATTCGGTATCTTTGCACGTCCGCTAAGGCGAGCGCCTTTATGAGATTTGCCGCTTCCTGAGAGCACTTGCATAATTTAATCAACACATTAAATCTACTGCTGTGGAATATTCACTTTTTGTGGGCCTCATTTGTTTGTGGTTACCAGCATGACACATTCTGCCAATTTATTCCAACCCAAGTGGGTTATCAAGCAGAGACAGGGAGCCCAGCTGCGTATGCAAACACTCAGATGTTCACCTCCAGTATTCGTTTCAGTATCTAATGTGCAGCAGATGATATTACTTCGACATTATCGTTTGGCACTCAGTCTCGTATAAGACTCATGAAAATCCCACTCTTTCTCGCCTTCTAAAAGTGTTTTTTTCTGCTTTCCTTCCAAACAACAAACGCTTCTCTCACGACGATATTTTTCTCAATTGCCATGCATACAATATTGTCACCACTCTCCACCATTGTTTCATTTTAATTTGGTTAATTATTCCGCGATAAATACTCTTCCGTAAAAAAATAATAGCCATTTCTCAAGTCTCCTAAGAGGAACAACCCGAAGGGAATGTAGCAGTTTGCAATCATATCTCGCATTTTAAGAGCATAAGGCCGATGCAAATATATAACGTTGTAACATTTCCATACACGAGCGAATTCCTGATGGAGACAGAAATCCTGTAAATCGCATAACACACCCTCTGGTATTACCTTGAAACCCTTACGAATAAGGCCCGGCCCGAATCTACTTAATGCATACGGCTTCCTAACTCTGTTTACGAATCAAAGCCTTTTGCGTCCCGAGGAACGTCGATTGTTGATACAAATAGAAGTAGAATAAGGTCACCCAACGACCGTTGACACATGAATTCAGTATGCACTCGTTTAAGGCCATTTGTTTTGGCTACGGCTTTGCAGTCGCCAGCATAATGAAACTATTTTCCCCTCGCATTTGGCTCATCGTTTTTGTCTTTTTATATAAAGCTCAGCGCAGTCGGCGTTGCCGACGGTAAACATTACTCCTCTGCTTTTAGTCGGGAGGGGGGTAGGGGGAGAAAATGGGGGAAGGGCATTTGTCAGAGTTCACAAGAGGAAAGATGATTCAAGGGGTCAATTGAGAAATCTTTCGAGGATGATCCGAAGCGAGAAAAGTTTGCTAGTGATCAATTTCAATGGATGTGGGACTGTGAATTCACTTAAATATTCCGGTGATTGCATATATCCAACCATAGGAATCTAGGATCAATCCACTTTTGGAAATCGGGGCGGAAGAGCACTTCATCCGAACATCCTCAAGGTCATCGGAGGCAATCTGTTGTACCTGAGACGTTTCTCTTTCAACACTGATGAACTACCGTATATCGAAACAACGCATTAGCAGGCAATGATTTCCGGCATCTCTCATAAGTAGAGGACTATTAACGAAATCTTTAGCACTTAAACCTAGAGAAACCGAAGGCAACGTGAGAGACCATGAGTTCACATTCAAGACACTTTCTACAGATAAATGGAATAGGTATTTCTTTTTAGCTCAGTCACTCAAGTTTTTTGTGATCTCAAATTTCTTAGGAAATTGTGTATCATCGATGAAGAAACTTCAGCACATTTTTTGCAAGTAGATAACTATAATAGCATGCTAAAAAACCAAATGCTTCTAAGTAAGATTTGGTAAGTTCGAGGGAAGTCAAAATTTACACTACCCCCCTTTAACAGAACAAGCCTTGTGGAAATGCCATGGAAACGTTCTCGCGAAGTAGGAAAAATATTTTATCCGATTTCGCAAGTATTAAGGTAAAATTCATTAACATTCAAAATATATACGTTGCTAATGACGGAGTTAAACTGCCTCTCGTCATGTCGAGACTTCTACGACCGGTTTAATGATGTCTCGTCACATACAATCGTTAGTTATAGTTAAAGTTACCGACAGGTCCGATTTTATTAACAAATGAGACTGCTAGTTAGTGAACATAAGCATGTAAACCGTAGCTACTCCGTCCTTTAGAAAACCTGCCCTTTAAAGATTGGTTTGGACTTAACCTGCGAATATAAAACTCACTTTTAGCTTTAACCGTATATTAAAGTTAAACTTTAGTTAAACTAGACATAATAAAACTGGGTCCTATTAACTTTACGGGATTAGTTACCACGCCAGATCTTTTGAGTTAAATGTAGGACAAATGGAGGAACCTAAGTTTAAAAAAAAGAGGACGCTTGATATTCTTGCATATTTTTACTTGCACACACCTTACCATGCATAGCGTATTTTATTGCATGGTCAATTCTGAACAACGATAAAAAATCCCGCCTTGCACTTAAAAAGAGGACATGCCTAGGAAAACCGGATGTCTGTTAACCCTAAGCATGAAAATTGCACATAGGTCGAGTATTGGCGGAACAAATACATTTAAAGTCAATAATTGCTTCTTCATTTTTTTCCTACCGTTCTCACTGAATTTCTGTTTTTGAAAATCGGAGACATCGGTATTCGAAATTTGGCGAAGGCGTGAGGCAAATTGCGCGTTTTAAAAGCCGAAGGCTTAATATATTATTGCTTTATTCACTCTCGAATACTAGTACTCATTGAAGAAGTTGTCATTTCATTATCAAGTGACAATGGTTAGATATTTTTGTATTGAGCAAACTACTTTACCTATACTCTTTTAAATTGAGGAATTGCATTTTGTAATATTTAAGAATGGTCATGAGTGACAATGCCTTTACATAATCATGAACTGTTATGTAATTTGTTTTTTTAATTGTGAAAAGAGCCAATAAAACTCACCTTTGTTTTTAAAACCATTTTTATAGTACTGTAGCATTTAATATGAATCCAGGGACTGCCCGGAAAACGTCAAAAATTGCCCTCGAAATTCCGAATACCATCACTTTGAAGAAAAGGTACGTAGAAACTGATTACACAACACTGAAAAACTTTGAGAAGGCCATGGGCAACACAATGAGACGTATCGAAAGTCGAAAAGTATTCGACTTTTACATTTGCAAATATATTACATGCCATTAAGGGCCCCCTGATCCACCATTTAACTCAACATCTCGTTGGCATGCCAACAGTCAATAAAAAAGGATCTGTGAAGACTGGGTCACTAATCTCCCTTTGCATCAAAAGGAATTCTGGAGCCTCTTTGTCTGGGCCCAAAATGTTATTCTGAGTGCCCAGCGATGGCCAACAATGTCGCACTCCGGCATTGCAGGGCATCGCAAGCAGTGCGCAACTGGGGCTGTATAAGCCTTCCTTAGTTCTATTAATTTTTTAATTTGACACATACTGGAAAGTAATGGCTAAAAAAATGAGTCTGCATTGAAGATGTAAAAATATACCTCAGCACAAAACGTAAAGATTGGACGTTTAGAATCTAACAGAATATTTTGTTGATTTGAATTTTTTCATGGAGCATCCTTGCATAAGACCTTGCAAGTGATTAACGGGATTAGCTACGATTGACATTTATAGCATTTTTTTCGATTCCATTAGAATGATTTTGATAATACATGCTGCCTCAAATTTACTGACCATGAATTGAGATTCGATTGAACAAGTAAACCAGCACAAAGTCAGCAGGAGAAGCATGTAGAGCTTGGGAGACAAGTAAAATATAGGCTTGAATATATAATTGAATACATAAAAAATATACAAATTTGATTTCAAAACTGACAGTCAAAATAAGGTGACTCCCAATGCGCTAAAGAAAAGTGGCTGGCATATACATCCCGATCTTCGAAAACCGAAAAAATTCCACGAAACCCCTTCAACAACAACCCGAAGCAGCGTGAACCGATTGATAATAACGATCTACTTTAGTCCTCGAAAGCGAGAAAAATAGCCATTGATAGGTATCTCCTCTCTCCAGATGCTTTTCTCTATCGATCTACTTTTGAAACGCCGTGGCCACGAGTTCCAACTTTCATTTTTAGCCTAAAGCCACAGAGAGATATGGAAACAATAACGTGACATCATACTGTACTTTTTTTATCAAAACAAAACAAACACGGGCTCTTTAACAAAACAGATAGGTATTTCAGGGCCATGCATATACACATCTAAATAAGAGTCTTCCATATATATTTTTAAAATTACCTGCGGCACCGCAAAGATCTAACATCTCACATAACATCGCTGATATGCATTAATCACAAATGAGCACATTCATCGTTCGTGGTAACGCATTCCTTTAATACCCAAATACGTGAATCCTCTAATTCTCGCGTCTGAGCACCTGTCTCTGGCCTTTAAACGCTTTGAATCCTGCCTACGCAAGACGATATCTGCTGAACACCCCCAGGACAATGTATTCATTTTATTTTCATCACTTCATCATCATCATTTTATTTCATAACTGCGTTTCCTCAGAAATCGTTTTGTCGTCCAACTAAGGATAGGTACAGAGAGATATTGACCGGCAAAAGGACGCAAGCGTGTCCAGATTCACCCATACATTCTCAATTTTGGTTTTATAATGCTCAGAAATGAGAGTTTAGCATTTCTTCCGAAAAAAATCCCAATGACGCAATATCTATACTTGTGCATATTTTCCTGAAACAACACTAGAACGGGACATAAGTAATATGGACGCTGAATAATAAAATCAATATCTGCTCGTTAATAATAGTAAGGCTGGCCATACAATTCAACATAACATAACAACAAAATCCCTTTCATTATGGTGATAGGAAAAAGACTTATCGGGCTCACAGTTGCAAAAGAACAACATATAGTATTAGGGGGACACGAAAGGCATTTCATATTAAAGCAATTATCTTGCGTAAAAAAATATAAAAATCTACGCAATGATGTCACTGACTGAATAATTGATGAAGGCATAGCGAAAAATCAAGATAATGCCAACCATATTTGGAATAAAAACGCAACTAAGAGCTTTTGAAAACTGTGAACCCCATTGGGAAATTACTGTAGCACATGTTAAGTTTCCAAAATAATTTAAAGGGAGGGAGAGAGGCCGCGTTATGTGTCGAATGAAAAGGAAAAGGGGCGTAAGCTAAAGGATAACGAACAACGGTGGTGAAATGATAAATAGCAAATCCAGGGGAAAGGTGCAAATCTGTTATTATTTCGCCCTACTTAATACATAACTTTGACACAATAGTGTGGTGACCTACCTCCAAAAATATTACTTTCCATGTTCTCAACATCATTAAATACCCGCACAGCAATGAATATTTAAATGTTTACAAAAAATGAATTAAGAAATTATTAACAACTACAAATTGACGAACGAGAGGTGTTTTTCCTAGGCAGAAACTGAGGTGAATCACCTCTGGTTCATCAAGCAGTTCTCACCTTTCACGGAATGCAGATGGAGGGATTGGACCCGAGTTGCGGTTTGTTGACTGATCTTGATCCAGCTGTAACTTAGACGGTGTAAGAGTGGTTTCACTCGCATTTGAATCCGAACTTGACTGATGTCCTGGACTTTTACCTAAATTAGGTGGAGAATGTTGCCGCACTTTTCTGTTAGTTCTAGAACCACACGATTCCGCCGCATCGCGTTTGTTTACATTTTCTGAGTCGCTCTGGCACTGTTCATCCTCGTTTCCTTCTTGATCTACCCCAGAAACGATTTCATACTTCGTAAGAGCACCATTCCTCGTTAAAAGAGATAATTTTGTATCTCTGTGGGTTCCGTCTAGTGATATATTAGATAAAAAAGTCAAAGCTGCTATTCTACGGCGAGAACGATTGCGCTTGAGAGAAGTTGCCATTACTGAATGAGAGTAGACGACGGCAATGTAGTCAAACTTGATCCGAATTACTAATTTAGAAAAAACTCATATATACACTATAAATAACTATAAAAAACAAAATTTATCCAAAAAGTGTATTTATAGATGGTAATATTCTGATAAATGAAAGAATTTAGAATCTTATAGTCTTAACTTGAGTAGAAAGGAAAATTTTACTTCCGGCTCAAAAGAAAATATCCTCGGAAGGAGCCGTTTATGTTTCGTTTAAGTCTGAGTTTATGACATAAATAATGGAAGTGGGGGCAAGTGCAGGTTCTAGAACAACTAGATTTATGATGGAAGGTGTAGGAGCTAGGGTGATTAGAGGCATTGATTGGAAATGGGGCAAACAGGTAAGTTTATTGAATTTTGAATTTTATAAGGAACGTTACCTACTTTGAAAATATCTTTGAAAACGATAATTCCAGCACCCACAGTAATTTTTATCTCGCGAAATATGAGGCAATATACAGGGCATTCAGTTTATTTCTCTCTCAATAAATGTCATTCGTAAGTTACATTATTATTCACAAATTAATTGGGACACTTGTGTGGTGGACGATGCCTCTTATTTGTCGTTTCCAGAAAATCCGTTTATTTTTATTCACAAAATGTTTTCCTTAAATGTCTCCTAGGATGGGGGTGAAGGCCACGTTGGAACTGTTAGAAATTTTGAATCTCCAGAGGAAGTGGTAGTTGTTTGGGACAATGGAACTGCAGCTAATTATAGATGTTCCGGGCCATACGATTTAAGGATATTGGACAGTTCCCCTACAGGTATTTTCTGTAATTCTTTAATATTATATAGTATTCTATCCACCGGGAAGGTGCTATATTAAAAAAATATATCTTCGGTCAGTATGTTCAATATTTAACTTAGTCTCCTTCCTGTTCACAGTATGAATTCTTTTGTGCTTGTATGGATGATCTGGACCTAGATATTTCAATAAGCTGCTACTTTACTGTAACACTTACTTTATGTACTGTAAACAAAACTAATTGTTCTCGGAAAAATTATGGTTTGAATTTTATTGACCCTGGAATTTGATGATCGATAAGTAATTTCCTAATAGCATGTAGACCATGCCTTGCTCCTTATAATCATCACTATAATCTTATTTATTAAGATTTTTGTTATGCACTGTCATCTTCTACTTTTTGTTTACTTTAATTTTTTTAATTCCTGTGCTTATCTTGTGCTCTAGGTGTAAAGCATGATGGAGCTATGTGTGACACTTGTCGCCAACAACCTATTTTTGGAATTCGTTGGAAATGTGGAGAATGTGGGAATTACGACTTATGCTCGATATGCTATCATGGGGACAAACATAACCTGAGGCATCGATTCTTTCGCATAACAACTCTTGGCAGTGAAAGGTGAGATTGTGTTGAATTGTAGTGGTACTAATCAACATGATGGAATGTCGATTAGCAGTGTGATGAACCGAAGTTTGTTTAGAATAAATATCCTGATTTGACATAAAATCATAAGTAAAATTTATATCTGTTTTGAATGACATAAATTTGTTAAAGACTAGTTATGTGCCATTCCAACCCTTCCACAACAAAGGAAACTATTCATATGAAAGAATATTTGCGTATAATTGTATATAACTTAGTTGCATAAAAAAACGATCCAAAAATATGATAATGTATTGTTATCTAGCCTCAAATTATGGAAAAAAATTCATCTTCATAAAAAGCATTTATTGCATGAAACTTTATCCAGAATAGTTTAAAAAATTAAAGGTAAACAATGAAAAAACATTGAAAATTACACATAGGCAGAATTTGCCGCAGAGTTAAAAAGTTCTGAAAATAGAATTTTAAAAATCAGTATTATTTAGGAAATATTCACAGCTTACATCCTAGCAACTGGACTTGTATATGCATAATTACATCTTTAACACCTGTACAGATTGGCAACAAAAAGCTGAGGCATGAAGATATTCAATAATGTAACAATATCTGGCCTAGTAATAAAAATATATGGTTCTGCTTACACAAAAAAACTTACTCCAATTAGACTTTACGGAAATTCCTAGTGCAGGAATCTTTAAAAGTTTAATTTTAATCCCTTCAATTCAACCAGTATTATTTATCTAATATGCTGACCTAGTTACAGTAATCTATCTCTCCAAACTATTCCAAAATTGGACATTGAGAGTGTAGGAATTAATTGTTTTGTTCACTCTTATCAGTGACATACCCCCATAGTCCTAAAAGAAGTAGTTCTATTATAATCCTCCTTATGAATATTGGACTAGCAATAAGTGTAATTCAGTTTTAGTAATGCCAGAGTTTAAATTTGCTTCTGCACTCTCAAGTACTCAGCAAAATATCTCTTTTGAGTTGACCAATCCCTGAACATAAGCATTTTGCATTTTGGTAATATTCTGTGTACAGTCAAAAGCATAGACATTTTTTAACTTGACCATTGTACTATTTTTGGTATACCATAAAAATATATCCAGAATATCCTCTCCAGTAAAAAATAGTTATATTGAGTTGATCCTTCAATTATTTTAAACATTCTGGGTTCATATTGTGAAAAGAATAATAATAAAAGAACTGGAAGTATATGTTGTATCTCGTATGTGCAGTAAAAATAACTTGGTAATATTGATTTACTTATTTTATTTACAATTTTTTCAAATGCTGTATATGCCTTAAAACATGCATGATTTACTAAATTCACTCTTAATATTTACTTGAATTATACAAGGGTTTTTCTGGAATGAACTTCCAATTGGCTTGTAAAAAAATATTATTATGCACAAAATTTGTCAGCATTACTTCTCCACATATTCACAACTCGCGTTCAGGTGTTTATCATTCCACCACTGGAATTTGCAGTCTCTCATTAAAGAATGGTGCCACTAAGGTACCCTGCTAATTGTTGATACCATCCATGAACATTTCATTTGTTTTTAAGTGTTGGGTAGCTAGCCAGATCTTCATATCGGTGAAGAGATGTTAGTCACTCGATGCCCAGTCCAGGATTTCGGTGGGGTGGCTGAAAATATCCTACTGGAACCACTTTAGTAAGCAAGCACCTTAAGCGAAATGTGGTCTCGGGTTGCTTGTAATCATGCAGAAGGACAATACCCTTCATGAGCATCCTGCACCATTTGTTTTGGGTCGCTCTCCAAAACTTAGTCAATATTTCACAGCAAACTTTGACATTTATGTGGTCCCTAGTCTCATGTGTCATCTAAATTCCCTTTTAGTCTTATAACACTCTCATTTGTGAACTGTAATGTTTGAGGTTTGTTGGGCGAATGTATCTGCATCCACTTTTGCTTGTGACTACTGCTCATGTGCTGCATGTTTATTAATGTTTTGTTGCCGTTAATTTTGTGTAGCCCTTGTTTAGAGTTGCATGTCTGGTGCTGTAATGGACACCCTTAACACATTTCAACCTATAATATGCTTTTCCTGATTAGATAAATTTATCAAACCGCAGTTTGTCAAATTCTGAAAACACTTGACAGAGATGACTGTTACACTTTTTAAAATAATACTTTTAGGGTTTTGCTGGAACCAAGGCGGAAGAGCAAAAAGATAGGTGTGCGTGGGATTTTCCCGGGTGCCAGAGTGGTGCGAGGAGTGGATTGGCAGTGGGAAGATCAGGATGGAGGGAATGGACGTCGCGGGAAAGTGAATGAAATTCAAGATTGGTCAGCAGCCAGCCCACGGTCAGCAGCGTATGTAATATGGGACAATGGTGCAAAGAATCTTTACCGAGTTGGATTTGAAGGAATGGTAAGTGTGAAAGGCAGCTAAGCTGCATGCATTTGTTTTTTGTCAGAACATACACAATCCCGTAAATTCTCATTTTTCCCCAGTGATTTTATGAAAGAAAAATTTTTGCATGCCTGTTGACATTTATTTTAGCGGAGAAAATAATTCCCGAAAATTGAATGGTTTGAATATCCTACAGAAATTTTTTATTGTATTGTTTGCTATGCCATAAAATTAATGGCTGAAGTGTGTGAATAAAAACATTTGTAGAATGGAATGACAGTAGATTTAACAAAAATGTATTATGGTTTAGCAAAAATAAATTCAATGGTGGAATCATTGATTAAAATAATGCCTTTTTAGCTTAATCTTAGTCTTTCTTTTATTTGTTTTTGTTAGGCTTTCATATTATCACATAGAATTATGCCATAAAATTACACAATTATAAAAATTCATCTGGCCACATTTTTACATTTCTAAAAATCTAACTCCACCAGTCTTCTTAATTAATTTTCATTGCCATCTTATAGTTTTTAATAGTTTTTCTAGGCATTTAACTTTGGAAATGATTGTAAGGAACATACAAATTTTGTCATTATTAATTAAATATGAAAATGTCTGCTTCCATGAAAAGGGGTTTTGTTAGGAAGTTTTCTTTTTTAATTCAGTAATTGAAACCATGCCATTATTCATATATTTAGTTGCATTGTAATAAATTACAACATTGTGATACCTACTTTTTAATTCATGAAATGCTTAAAATTCCATCAGGCTGATCTGAAGGTGGTTAATGATGCCAAAGGGGGAACTGTGTACCGAGATCATTTGCCTCTACTTGGGGAACATTGCCCTGGACGCTCTGGTTCACATATGCTTCAAATAGGAGACCAGGTAACAATTATTTTATTTCTGTCATTGCATGGTAGTTACTATCTTAATTATTATGGCAATTATTTATTATGTCAAGCTAACTGTTGGAAAATGAATTAATACTGAGGATAATGTACTAAATAATATACTATATGATTTTTTTTTCTATCTAAACTCCGCAAGCCGCCGCTAAGGCATGTGGCAGGAGGGGGGCGGGTGTTATTCCACTAGCCATTCCGGCTTGTATATCTTGTTAGGTTGTCT
>LYUA01000491.1:266867-277373 GCA_002093875.1 Calopteryx splendens | reverse complement strand
TCCCCCCCCCCCCGCGTTTAATTGTTAACTATTTTTTTCAAACTTGTTTGCTTCGAGTTAGGGTAATTGATACCTTCATGTCGACCTGAAGCTCTCTTTTCAACCTTTCCGAATATATGCTGCCATTTCTTCATTTCTAATGCTCACTTTGTGCGCTGCATAGTGTTTCAGAGTGGGTTAATGCATAGCCGTGTTTCGTTTTTGCTCCTGGGGCTTTCCAGTTTGTCGCAAGCGATGCGCTACTAATCTCCCGCCGTGCCATTTGGCTGATTTCACCAGCCAGTCGGGCAAAAACGCCGCATAATTCAACTCCTACCCCACGACCGTACCACTCCTCCCCTCTCCCCTCGTCCTGTTTTATTTTTAAATTTATCGACATTGTAGGGTGAACTCATTTTTTTAAATATATTTTTTCCCGAAACGTTAGAACCGCTGTCGGACTTTTACAATTTAAGATATTTAGGAATGCGTTCACTTCTGCTTTCGGCTAACTGTCGATTTTTTTTGTTTTACCTTTCGGGAATCAGGAATTCGGGCCTGGTGCGGCCAGAGGAAAGTATTGAACTCGCTCTTAATTTGACCTTAAATTGGACGCGGCAAAATGTGAAAACTTCAATTATTTCAGGCTCGCCTCATAAATATTCTTGCGAAGGTAAAAAAATAAAATTGAGAGTTCTGCAAATTCCGGAAAGAATCAATCAAATGTAGCGTGCTGCAAAAAGTTGTAAATGAAATGAATGAAGTTGACGTGTTTTTTTAAATATTTATTCATGCAGAAAGAAAACTCTTGTAGCGGCGCTCATTTAATGAATTAGAGATTACGAGTGGATCTCATGCCGGTGACGGTCTTCGCTTTGAGGTGCTCACTTAGGGCCGGATTCAATGACAGGGCGAGTGCGTGCGCACTGTTGGTATTCATGTGTGGTGATTTTGGCGAGCCCGCCCCTCGTGTTCACGAGCTCATAATCCCTGCAGTTAAATTGCGGCGTAAAATATGAGTTTCCCCCGTGACGGCGAACAAGTGGCACGCGAGGGTGAATTGCCTAGCACGCCATTAAATGACGGAAATGAGCACAGAATGCTGACTGGAAACGTATAGGAGGCTATTAAAAAAATGGAAATGAAAATTTCAGGGATAATTTGTGTATCAAATTATTTTTTTAAATAATCGGTGGGGATTGAACGCATGCGACGTTATCAGGAATGTTCATACTTTCTCTCGCTTTCGCCACCAAATATTTTAGTTTGTGATATTTCCATTTTGTGCCTCGCCGTTGAAATTTTACTGATACCTGTCTCCGGATGTTTAACATTTTATAAAATATGCGTAGGTCAGTACAATTTGTGACCTTGCGTTGATTAGAGTAATTACTCAGGATAACCCCGTAGGCAAATACCGCGCAAGCGCGTATTACGTGGAGTAGTTACTGTGCCGCAACCGTTTGGCGTGAACTATAATTGTGATGGTAAGTTGTTGGTGAAGGCAATGTGAAAGGAAATGATTAAACAGCAAGTAACCTTGGCAAGAAACTTGAAAATCCTGACATTTTATTATTTAGTATTCAAACTTCCTTTGGATAACATATTTTTTCTGAGAATTACAGGATATTACTTCATTGCATCTTATATTTTTAATAATGGGTTTCGCGTACACATTCCGGCAGCTATTTTTGACAATTTTGACAGTGTCGGAAGGAAAAAAATGAAACCGTGGCTCTTTGATTCTGCCAATAGAGAAACGTGTTTTATATTGCCTCAGTTCCACCCAGTTTAAATTAACATAACGTCGCAGGTAAGAATCCTTATAAAATTGGGTCTTGGGTTGCCGGTATCGTTTTGCTAGGAAATCGCTTCCGTCTTTGTTATCATCTACCTTCCTCTTATTGAGTTACACGAGGCGGGGATAATTTGGCCCCGAAGAGAGGCCCCGCCGATGGAAGGGAGTGGCTGAGCCCTTCCGAGTTTCGCTTCCTTTTCCACCAAGCCCGCTGCATCAAGGATTTCCCTCCCGTGGGAATTTCGTGATATTTTTTATTTCATATGCAGATGCCTCTCAATGTTTCCCCAAGGCGAATTTCGTTTATGCTCCTTCACAGATAGAGCAGGCAGGCAAAGTTGGCCACACTCGGGCGCTATCGTTGATTTTCGGGGAACGGAGGCATCGAGAGAGGCAGAGGAAAAAAAACAGACGGAAATGATGGCACGCGGCCAAGCGATAGCATTTAAATGAACAGATGAACCTTTATCAGTCTTCGAAGAGAATTGCGAGCGTTTTTCTTTAGTTTGAGAGAGGGCGGGTGTTGAGAGCTTTGTAGCTTTTACTCTACGTTAGTGCTGCGTGAATAATTTCCAAGAGTTTGGACATGAATACCATTGTTCTTTTCCGTAGTTTTATTGTCCTCTAACCGCCGTTTCAAGTTAAGAACTTCACTTTCAAGGTTTATAATTTAGAAATTTGTTCCAGCCAAGCCCATTAATATGCCGAGAAAAGAGGGGAGGTCCATCATAAACAGAGGAACGCTGTGTTGGGGAGGGAAGATAAGGTGGGGTGGTGGCAGGAGTTTTTCCTTGGCTGATGTAAGGATTGAGTGGTCCAGTAGGAATATGTAGTGGGGATTGTCCCGTTTCCCTTAAATCTTCCCCTTTCCCTTGTGGTATTTAAGGGCTTGCGTCTTACACATCTTGTTTTGATGTGTCTTTATGATGAAATTCATTCATTCATTAAATTTGTCCCACGCGGATAAAAAATTCTTTTGATATGTACGATGTTATTCATTTCTATATTATTCTTCCACAAAGTTAGGTCAAAAACATTTGAAAATATTGTTTCTTTTAATTAGCATTGTAGTGTAACTATTCGTTGTTATCTTACTTTGTTTATTAACACTGCACTTGAGATTTAGTCACAAAAAGACGCATGCATGCTGCAATGCATATACAATTGTAGGTATCATCTTTTCTAGAGAACCCACCTCTCCGCATTAAGAGCAATAGGCTTGTTAAGGTCACGGGGCGTTTGTGCTTACTATGGCTTGCTGATTGTGGAATTTATCGGAAATTAGTCTCTCCAGTAGCTCTAGTATCGTGACCAAATGAGTGATACCCTTGATTATCATGGAAGGCTCCAGTCCTTGATTAATGAAGGATAAACTTACTGAATGGCAGTAAGTAATTAATATTTAAGCGTGTTAGACACCTCTGGAGTAAAAACGAATAATTATTAATGTTTGTATAATTTGGTAAATGGAACGTCAAGTAAGGCACATCGATTGTATACATCGAGTTCACCGCGATCTATCCGCCCAGCGAAAGACACAAAACTTTTTTTCTCATTGCGGAGGACTTGAGGTTCGAGCTCCAGATTTGCCACACAACTCCCAACTGTATACCGGAATGCTGCTGGACGATCCCGATGCACCGCGGGATTGAACTCCGGCCCTATGGCACAGGCCATTGCACAATTTCAAAGCATGAGGAGACAAGTTTGGATTCTTTTGGTTTTCGCTCTTCCAGGATTTAAGAGGTGCGAGTAATTGTTGGAGCTGCATAACCATTTACGACGCCATTCGTTCCGTTAACTTTACGGGACGAATGTTGGCATTCTCTTGAGGAAAATCAGCGCAGGTGTTCCACGACATTTTGTGCGGAGGTTCGGGAGAAAGGGGTTCCTGGGGTATCGACAGAAACTGGCCGCTGACCTGGAAAAATTATGGAATCTCGTCGAGTGTGAGAATTTCATAAAATCGCCTCGAAATTTTTTAATTCAATAAGGTGTTCAATAAGCTAAAACCACGGGCAATTAACTGCTAACAGGAATAGTTAGTTTGAAATAATGGGAAATATGTTAATTTCACTGTAATTACAAAAATATCATTTTGTCAAACATGGTCACTGAGGTTGACAGGAGTTTCCAGATAGGCTAAAGGGGAAGAGATTTATGATAAATGGGCATCATAATGGGTGCAGTTGTGACATTATCTTAATAACTTCATGTTCTACCACGACAATACCTTTCCTAGTGTAAAGTATTTGAACTAGATGCGAGATTTTAATGGCCAATGCTATTAGCATTCCTCATTTCCAAAATTTAAGCATATGATGTGAGAAGCATAGTAGTTCCTAGGTAGTAAAAGTTTTTCCACCAAGAAGCAACACGATTTCCGAAAGAGTTGACTTTGAGGAACTGGTTTATTCAGCCACCACTTATTAAATTCGAAGGAAAAAACAAATAAGCTCCGTATTCTTTGAACAGATATTCAATTATCCGGCTTTGTTTTTTGTTATTTTTTCGGGTTGGCAATTAAAATGTCGGAACCTATATCACGATATGTCATCATGTCATTTCACTCCTATTTTCCGGTTTTTAAAAAGGTTTTTTTGTACCGCACTCCCTATGTTATGTAAATTGTTCGCCTGAGATCAAGTAATGCAAAATCTCCGCATATTGGTAATATATCTACTCAATGTAAATATATAACCCTTTCAATCTGTTGTCTGACTGATTTCCACATTTGTAGTATTTTCTCATGACCAGGTAAAAAGTGACCAAAACATGGGAGCATCGCACGATTGTAGGTCCTCGAGAGGCGCTCTCCTTCCTCGAACATCGCTTTTACCTCTATGGCGATGGAGTTTTATTAATTCCCTTTCGGTTTGCATTTCGTATTCTGTTTTATTTTTTCAATTACCATGCCAAAAATTTGCCATAAATTCAACTTTTTTCAATATGTCCTGAAAGTAGGTTGAAAAAAATAAAATCGCAAAGATTTTCCTTTGATGGAAGAATGTGGAAGGTTCAGTTGTCTCAGTGTTTAAAGGAAAGTGGCGTATTTCATTATAATTTCCAGTTAACGCTGGAACTGTAAAGATCTTATTTGGAAATCAATTTGCATTGCTTGTAGCACATGGGTTTAGTAGGTATTACCTAGGTTTTCATCCTCTCAATCAAGATGGATACATGGATGGATGGATAGATGGAAGTAAATTTGTTATTTGTTTTCATTATTGTAATTTACTTTTTACTTCATAAATGTGACAGAAATTTCATCATGAAATAGTTACACAAATAAGAGGTTTGTGATCGATGTGGCGAACCTTAAACATTCCTTACGTTTCCACGCTTCCTAAAATTATAGCTGACAAACGCGGTCTTGATTCTTTTCAATCACTACTTTGTAATGTTTACTCAAAGTACGTGGGAATGTGAAACTGCATTACATTCATTTTATTTGAAAAATGTATTCATTTTCCAGCTTGGCAATTTGGTTAAGCTTTATTTTTTTCAAAGGCCAAGACCCACTCAGAAAAGCATATCCCTCTGAATCTTGGAGTCATGGGTTATTTAGCTGGAACATCTCTTCATTTTTTGCCCTTTTCTCAATATTGTGCCCTAAAAAGTAAGAATGCATTAGGTGATAAGTCTGCAGTCTCCTAAAAAAAATGTTTTCCCAAGTAGCACATTTCTACAGCGTTTCGCTGTTGTTGTTCATATTCCGAAATTTGCGAGTTCAGCGTACTGCTGACTTAAAAAGCAGCAGCCTTTGAAGGAAATACAATTGTTCAAGGTACAAAATTGAAATGTATTCCGTCCGGCCGATATTTTTAACTTTTCGGTTTCGTCTTAATTTTTAAATCTTATTTTTCACGTATTTTGTTTAAACGTCTAGTTTTTTAAAACTTCTAGTAGTAATGTTATTTTCCTATAGGACACGGTTTACACCTTGTACTTCCTTTGATCGTCGAATATTATATTTTGGTGAGTTAGTTGCCAGTGGGGTGAATATAGGTGAATCTGCGATGTTAAATGGTTTGAGCGAAAAGGACTAGGTGACGCTGCGGAAGACGAAATGCGAATCCAAATTTATTTAAGTGCTCCTCAGTCGATATAAACCGGTCCCCTGGCTAAAGTGTGTCAGTCAGACTCACCAGGTGATGACTAATCCACCCCTGAATTGACCGTGTAATGCCGATGATGTGACTAAGTGCGAACAGCTAATAGCAAGAGTCCATGGACGGCCAACACTTCGAAATTGGACAGTCTGGCTCTTGGTATACATGTTGCTGAACTCGTATTTAGTATGACGGACGACAAATTAGAGAGTGATTTTTTTTTCAATTCCACTACCATCTTCAGTGAGCAGGTAAATTTGTTTCGGATGCCTCAAGGTGTCCGTGATCACAGTAACATTTTTTTAACAGTTCGTAATGAACCTGATATGCATAAAACAGTTAGGTATGTAAAATCAAGATTCTAGTCATAATTTGATTTGCATCACTCCGCAGGACTTTGGTATTTGAGATAAATGCCACTATTATACCTGCATTGGTACATACTAGCAATATTTTTAATAGATTTTTTAAATTTGGTAAGTTCAATGAAAAGAATGCATAATACGATGTGAAAAATCTTTACTTAAGCTTATGCGTCTTGGTTCGTCTCTTTAATTTAATATGATGTTGAGAATTGTAGATCGAGATAGAAGGGCCTTCATTGTAAGGAAAAGTTTAGCGGGGAAAGTATATGGTTATTTACAATCGACTTTTCGATCTCAAATACATGAGTCTGACCTAAAACTGAAAAATAGCAGTAGCACTCGTTGTTTTCACAATTGAAAACTATTTCACACGTTTAATTTTGATATCAAATGGCAACATTTTCCACCTGTCCTCTGTTCCAATATTCGAACTACATTTTTTCTCGCCACCTTGTTCATAAGACCAGATACATCGATTGATTACAGATGCAATGAGGAACCCTTAGTACGTCCAAATTAAAAGATTTTCCTTCGCTAAGCCTTATTTGAATTCATTGGTAAAAGTGGCACGATAATAGAATGAATATCTCCGAATGCGTTGCTTTTAGGAGATGAAACAATTGGAATGCGTGGGGTGATTTGAAGAAAAAGGGGCTAAAATGCCTTAACTACGATATCCTTAGACTTTTTTGAATCGTTTCCCTTATTTAATGATTGCATTTGCTCCAGCTGCTGGAGTAAGTAGTTTGGTTGCGCGATTACGACTAGGCACGAAGAACGCTTTTTGGCTTTAGTCTGACTCTTTAAGCGTCTCTTCTAGGCCAGCAATCGCCATGAAGTAATCGGCCGTTTTATTTTGCAGCACATTGCATCGCTGCCGCTCCAGGCAGCTATCTACAAAAGTTTTCGAACTGGCGATGCCTTTGTTGTAAGAGCTTGTTGTTCCTGGGTTTTAGCGTACTGTGCCGCCAAGATGGCGAGGCGTGTATTTTTGGCTTATGAGTAGTGGGAGGGTGGCCTGGCTTTGCAATTCCTGAAGTTTAAAGTGGCGAGGAAAGCAGCCGAGGATTTAGGCTTAGCGCTGACAAATGGCTGCCTTAAAGCTCGGAAGAATATGGAAAGAGGGAAGGGATTTAAGAGGGAGTGAGTGGTGAGGGTGTTGCTGGGAATTGTGGAGATGGGGTGAAAGAAGTTGCCTGAGGAACTTGAGGAAATGTTTTGCATGACGCTTAGTTTATTTATGGAGTCAGTACCGAAATGAGGATACTTCAAAGTAGTATCTTGAAAAGTATAGGGCTCTAGTCAATTCTCGAGTTTTATTCAGTTTAATCTAAGTAAAACGTTCACTTATTTTCATTTCGATTCTTAATTTCAGCTGCCATTCAAAGAGAAACAGCACCATACCGATTTTGTGCACCCTTTGTAAGAAATGTTGAAGTGGAAGACTCGAAAACGATTTGCCAGTTGTAAATTAATCTTCATCTAAGTAATACCCCGCAAGGGCTTGTGGCGGGTGTTAAGATACCAGCCGTGGTAAAAGGGAAAGAGAAAAAGTTGGTCTGCAAAGAGGGTGTGAGTGTACTTGTTAGCGTTTTCCTCTCCTTGTGTTGTGATCGTGGATCAAGCGATGGGTAAACAAATTCTTGAATATAACGTTTTGACTAGAGGCTATTTCTCTAATTTTATCACCATTGTTCGACTTTCGTATGTTGTGTTGTGGTAGGATTGTTTCCTCTATGTCGTATTAAAAATCATACGATTGGTATCTATTAAATAAGGTAAATCTACCGATGAATCTTCGATGATTCCCGGCCCAAATCACGTATTAATAGCGCGACTCCCTGGGTACTCTCGTTGCAGTTTTTAATGAAACGGGCTGCCTCCTAAATATTGTTTAATTTTTAAATAATTTTTTTTAGGTGGATAACGAAATTGATGATGATCCATCACCTGTGATCCGTTTCTCAGAGGTAAAAGTCAATTTATAGCGTCTGTAAAAACAGTCAATAATGCAATATGAGTATTTATACCAATTTGTTCCTTAAAATGCATGTTTTAAGTGTCTAAGCATTTATTCCCATTAGAAGACTGCGGGAGCAAACTGCGCAAACTGACTTTTAGCTTTGAGAAATTGACCCCCGATCAAAATTTGAATTCGTTTTCGTTGTATCTCACTCGCGATGAGCCATCGTGCTTACGTTAACCGCCAATGTGTGATTGTTATTCCACAATGACGTTTTGAAAGGAAGTATTGGGTTTCAAGTGTTCCTTTATCATTAGAATTGTGACTGAGGCTAATTCTATAAGATCAGTAAAATATCGAAAATGGATATAATGCATTGTTTACCAATTTGAAATTGTTTGACGTACGCCAGTAATGTAACGGAGGCAGAAATCATTAGAAACCGAAAGTGATGCGGTTCTCAAGAAGTAGGAAGGGTAGGTAAGGCAATCCGGAGGGCATCTCGTACATTAGAACCGGTTGAACAAGTAAAATTATTAAAAAAGATTATGGTATGTAGTGTTGCGTTTATTATTCAGAAACCCTGTCTCCGAGTAAAGAATATTTACATCTACTTAGTACCCTGTACTATCTGCGTGATAATATCTACATATACGTAGTGCTCTATAAGCCGCCGCGAGGGCTTGTGATAGAGAGTTTTAGGTGGCCATCCATTACTGATATTGATGTATTTAGCATTTTGTATACTTTTGCACTCGTTATCCTCAAACTGCCGCACGCATTTCCTACTGTTACAGGTATACACGACATATGGGAGGGAAAAGGAATTACAACATCTATGTGTTCGGCATTCTTTCTCTCTCAACTGCATGTCGTGGTCTCGTCTACAAATTAATGCGGATTTAAAATCAATCCTTCTACTTCAGTGTTAAACTCGAATGATATGTATATTATAGCAGTATAAGACGTCCATGCAATATTTTCGCTTCAAGTGGCTCCCAATTAAGGCTACCTAATAACAATTTGACGCGCTGTGCTCGTTCATAACGATGCTTCACGAAATGGGCAGCTTTTCTTTGTATATTGTTTATTTCCTAGATTAGTTCCTTCTGCGCATGGTCCCAAATGCTGGAAGCGTGCCCAAGGTGAGGTTTAACTAGCGCAAAATATCACATCATAAATTTTTCATTATAATTCTCGCTATGCGTTTAATGAATATGAGCGTGTGTTGGAGTATACTGTAATAGGGATGTAGAAAAAGATTTATCAAAAAGTTTTTCTTTTTTTATAAGAACAGAAGGAAAACGAAGAATTAGCAGGTAGGGTTTGAGAAGAAAAGAGGATGTTTAAGCAATTACGATGAAATTAGAATTGTGGATGAATATAATATCCAGAGGTATGCGGTTGTTGAGTATTGTGACGGAAGAAGTAATTTTGGTTATAATGGGGGAAGGGGTTAGGGAGGAGGATGTATTTCGGGCTGCATGAACGTGAGCAGGAAGTATGAGAAGTATGAGGGGATTTGCGAGAGAAAATAGGTGATGGGTAAAATGTGTTCTTGCCATGCATGAGTATTTTAGAAGCCCACAACACTGCGTAATAATTAACCAGGAATTAGCAAAGATCTCTCTCCAACTGTGGACTACCTATTGCAATGATGCACATTGTGAAGGAGGGAACCAAAGAACACGGAAAGTGTCCGTTGCTGGAGTTAATACTGATTAGAGTTCTAGAATAAAGCGTTGTATAAAACGTTTAGGAACTCGTGGATTCAGCTGCCGGTCGCTCTCTTTCCTCACCTGGATTGACCGAGAGCCGGGCGTGTGTATGAATAATGTTTCGCGTCGGTGGGAGATATATTTTGTTCCCATTTTAGTCACTTTGTTGGAACATCAGGTTTTTAGCTGGATATCGGCACCCAGTTCATTCATGCGAAAATTTAGAGCAAGCATTCATTTGCGGTTACGATAAGAATGTGGAGCTGTTATTTTAAAGAATTTTATTTTGGCTATCCGTGGTGCAATAAATGTTACGCTATACAAAGCCAATATACGATTTCATGAAGTTGTTGTAGCAGAGAAAAGATGGACATGCCTCAATGAAAAAATGCAATTACCTTTAATCAAGGACTAAGATCATATGGAGTCCTCTCCGAAAATATACTGCTGGGAGAATGGTCTGTCAAAATAAATTATTTTTCATAAAGTGAAGAAGTTATAGAATGTGTCCTAGCTTCGTATTAAGGACACAAAAAGAAAGAAACTCACAGTGGTGAAGAATTTTCGGTGG
>LYUA01000491.1:228660-238856 GCA_002093875.1 Calopteryx splendens | reverse complement strand
TTTTACCTCCGCATTACATTGGTAGAGGAGACCACTGCGGGAAGTTGAGAGATTGACTGCCGAAGAGGTTGATATAAGGAATCCTTTTTACCTTGCACAATTCGTGACTATAGCATTGGGAAAGGCATACTTCCAGCATCTCGTGAGTCAAAAGGTGCGGGATGCTAATAGCAATAATAATCAATGTCATTGATGCCTGGTGACCTAACACCCCCTGCTACACGCCCTCGCGGTGCCTTTCAGGGTAAGATGCCGATGTAGTCGACTGATAAAGGTGGGTATTTGATGGTTCTAGGGACTGAACATTACGGTGCTTTTAAACCCCGCCTAGCACGACACTAAATCACGTAACACCCAACATTACGATAAACAATTTTTACCCAGCATTCACCATATTCAGCATTCACCATACCCAGCATATCATAGTGTTCGACATTCCATTACTACGCAATATACCCTGTATGCACTTTCCCTGGCTTTGAATTTCTACAGGCAACCAAAATAATGTAAATTACAATGATAAAAGGCAATAGTAAATTCCCGTTTACTTTTATTATCATAATGTCTAATTTACACGAATTAGAGCCTATCACGATCACTATTATAAGACAGTTCTAATGTAGTAATTCATGCATAAAACTCATTTTTAAATTGTGGATTTGCAGATAGTAAAAATGAATAAAACTTAGTGATGCCTTAGATAGCTCTTCATTTGAGGTGTGGGATGGGGGTAGTAAACTTCTTTTTCTCTTCCTCTTAGTAGTAGTCTAGGGTTTCTCTTTTAATTACTGGACCATCCTTTAATTTGATACTCTGCGTTTCGGTATGTTCCTAGGGGATGGGTTTTCAGAGGCGCTGAGCATATGATCGTTCTTACCTGAGTGTTTTAACGATTGTGATTTTGACCTTTCGAGTCGATGACAGGCGAGGAAGTTTGGAGAACCGTAGCTTTTGATGTTTCACAGTGTTAGATTATACAGTTCCCGATGTTTTGTTTTTTTTGGCGGATTGATGGTTCCTTAATTTTATGATGACGCTTTCCCTATCTCATGGCTTATAGAATAGCTTAAATATTTCCCTCTTTCAAACTCCAGTGCACTTTTTCAATCGAATTTTCTCGTTAACTTCCAGGGAATTCCCAAATTAATCTCTTAACTCTTTCAAGTGGTTAGAATCGGTAATTGTAGTGTATTCGATACGAAAGAAAGAGCATTGAATTGAAATCTGCATATTATCTACAATATGATGATTTTCCTGTGATAATACTTTGTGCTGAATGAAATGCGTTCTTTGTCACTTAGTAGGAGTTTTCTATACTATTGAAACCATTTTATGAAGCACAAATCGGCTCTTTTTCGTTTGGTCTCGAAGATTATTATACGCTTTATTAAATTATGTAGGTGTCCTCTGGTTTTTATGAGTTTTGATTCAATTTTTGGTTATTGTGGATGGAAAAAGAACTTTATTTGCACCTTATGACTGTTTTTATGCTGGTAAATTCATGCTCTTTTACTACAAGTTAGGGCAGTGAGTTTTTGTTTTTCGTTATCATTTATAAGCACATTTATTTGCCTTCGGCGGTTTCCCATATAAATATGATTTATTCTCCGCTTAAGAGCTGGGAATTAACCTGGGTAAATTGCGAATGTAAATATATTTTACTTGAAATATTGATTTGGTCGATCGTTAGGCCAGCGCCATGGCGCGCGGGCTGTCCAGAAGTTATTTATCTCTCAGCTAGATTCGTAAGTAAAAAAATTTTTTTTCATGATTTGTAAATTTCATGTAGCCGATAGAGATATCGTCGGTGTTTGTGTAACACTGTAGTTTACACTGCGAGGCAAAAAAATCCGTGCGAGTAGTTCGGAAATGCTACGAAAAATTCTAGACCCTAAGGCATCCATCGTTATTGTTTCATGTCAGGTCGTAGGTTGTAAATTGCCTGTAAAAAAGTTCTACTACCCATCTATCTGCGTTCCTGCATAGAGCTGCATAGGTTAGTTTCATTTTTCTACAAGGAAATAGGCTGTGTTTTTTTATGGCCAAACATCACAATGACACAGCAACGCGATGTTTTCATTTTTTCTTTAAAAAAACTTTGATTAACTCACTAAATCTGCAAATATTTTGATTCGGCATAGTGGAATTTTATTATATCTCCTTTTATTTTAGTAACTTCACTCCGTTCTATATTTTTTCACCCTTGCTCAACTCGTGGATTATACGAGCTCTCCTTGTTTGCTCTTATTGCCTAACTTCGGGATGTTACACGATTATTTTTGCGGGCGTTTTATCCGTCGGGAATTCGTGGTTCAATGATCCAGGGCGATAATACGTGCTGGCCAATTTTCGCATCTCTCTTTTCCGTGGCCTGTTATTTGCGATTAGTTGTTCAATATACCAGAGCAATATTTGTCTCTTCCCTGTGCCCTCCCCTTGTCGTCCCTCCCCCCCAATGGCAATGGACATTACCTGTAATTCTACTGCTGGATGTCAACTCGTTTTTCAAAAGGTTCTACAACCAAATTACAGGGCTGGTTCGATATCCTCGTCGAAGTGCGTGACTTACATGCTTGTATTTTTATTGGAAAAAATCGTGTAATTTTTGTAACGAGGAGTTCGGAATATGTGAAGCAGTGGTCGAAGTACTCACCGTCTCGCCTTTCTTTTCGCCAAGGCTCCGTAAACTGCCGCATAACGATTTCATCAATCCAATTATTTAGCCAGTTGATTTACCCCGAGGGCTAATTATAAATTTTACGTCTCACTGACTTGGTATCCCGAGCAATGAGTTTCGTCCTAATTGAATCTTCCCAAAGTTTGGTCCCTGGAATCCACCGCCGTGGATGTGTCCGGAATAATAGTGGGCGGACGCGGTGGGGGTTGTTTTCCTAGCGAATTTACATCATGCGGCCATGCCGGCCCTGAACTAATAGGGAAGTCCATCTTCCGAGTCCCCGCTAGGATTCGGACGCGCTCGCCGAGTCATTTGATTTTCTCGCCAATACAAAGAGTCTACGAATAAAAGGCCGCGTGGGGCAGCGGTCAATGGTCGTCATAAAGTGAGTGGCGGGAAATCTGTGGACGGAGGTAGGTCGGAAGTAGTGCGCATCGCCAGACAAAGCAGCGGGAAACACAATAGTGCAAAGGATGGTTTAGGTCCATTGGTGGGGCATATGCATGGAATTGCCTTGAAACGACGAACGAGTTGACGGTCGAGCAGTTCTCTCCGTTTGGTGAATGGTGCTCATATGTCTGTGATTTTTACTCGTAGATTCAAGAAAGAAGGAAAGGTTTTTACCTTGTGGTTCTTCTGTACATTATTGAATTAAATTTGATAACACTATTTATGTTTATAGGTAAAAGTGTATCACATGATGTCATCGTAATTAATATCACAAGAGGGCTGAAAAAATAATACAATTTTAGCTATATTAAGTTTGACGGAAAAACGGGATATTTTTTTTGATCAGGATATGAATTATTCTAATATATACAACTTAATTTTTTGGAATATATACTTTAGAAGAGTCGTATAATTTTATATTTAGTTGCTGATAGGAAAATTGTTCAATATGTGCTCTCGAATTCAATTAGATTCGTCAAACTATTTATCATCACTGTCACATTGACGGGCGTCACACATTAACTATTAAATATTATTGCTTGTTTCAAACCAACCTTCGGGCTGATTACTGTGATGGTGATATTGCTAGTTTGCAGTAAAATACAATGTTCGTCTCTCCAAATCTTTATAGTTTATGAAAGAAGCCGAGGAAACCTATCTTTTTTGCCCTACCTAGGCGTTTGATTGCGTTACTTCTTATGTCTTAGTTGGTATGGCATCCCAGCATAAATGACACCGGAACTTTAATGTTCAGTGAATCGGGCAATGACGGGTGTTTCTTTATGTTTTAAATTTTAAAATAATATTTTATGCTTATTCGGGATCCTACTCTAGTGAGCAGTGGATAAATGTCACATCATTATATTGAACACGTAAGTGTCGTACTTATTTACCTAATACTATAGGAAATGGTTTTCGGCGTAAAAATTTGGAACTGCTTCATGATTAAAAGAATACAAAACACTATATGATTTAACATTAAGTATATTTTGTTCATGATCCAGGTTTCGTTGCTGTGCATCATCTTCAGGTTCACTTGAAGACGTTTCACAGAAATAAAACCTTAGTGGTGAAATAAATATATTTAATGTGTGCATAATTAAGTAGTGTTTTGTGTTCTTTTAATAATTTGTGCGCCTTGGTTGAAAATAATTTGATATAGGGCTTAAAATTTCCATTTCTCTTGTCTTCTCACACGTTATCTTAATTTTTCCCTTTCCAAAAAATAAGATCCTTTTCAATTGCTCTTTGAAACGCCGTTCTAGCTAGAAAACAGCTAACGCCGCTTGGTACCACGCCGCGACGTCGTCCTCGCAGTTATAACGATCCACTGCGTACGTACCTGCTCCTTCGAGATGGCCGCCTCTTTCGGGCGAAATACCCTCCTCCCAATAATATCCCCGATGCCGCCCCGATCGTCTCATAGTCGATTGCCTTCAGGAGTCCCCTCTCCCGCTGTCCCCTGGCCGCCCCCCCCTTTCGTCCTCCCCTCCTTTATCTCTCCGGTGCGTGAAGTCATTGGGACCGGCGTTGTCGCCCACCTCCCTGGCGCCCTCGCTGACGGACTCTCCCCTCCCCGCCTCTTCCTCCGCCCCGTCCCATTTTCATGACTCCTAGCCCCCCGCCTTATCCCGCGGGTCCTCCACTTTCGCCGCGGAACAAAAGGAGGGCCGTCGTCCTATACGAGCCGCGCCATTGTCCCAAGTGCCCCACGGGCCTAGGGGAAGTGGTTCATCAAGTCCCGAGTTGATTATTACCTCCTCGGCGCTGGTATCGCGGAGAATTGCTTCGTGCGTTAGGGGTTTATGCGAGAATTTATATGGGGTTGTTAATGCGCTCGTGCCCTTTGTTGTCGAGGATTAGGATTCCTCGGCAACGAGGTCAGTGTTCGTGGTGCTTCTGTTGCGGATTTCTCCTTGTGCACCTGCCTCCGTGCGTGCTGGGATTGAGGAAGGTAGTTGGGTGTTGTGTCAGATTAACGGCTGCGATATCTTGCGGTTGTGTAATGCTAGGTGGCTGAATTAAAATTTTCATAATCCGGGACATGCTTTAGTTCGTGTGGAAGTTATGCCCATCCTATAGGAGACGCATGGAAATATTTTTTCGTGTAGGTTTTAAAGTGGCCTTAAGCGACGGAATTCTTCCATTAATTTGCTTCATGCCGTTTATGTTAACTTCCAGTTCCGACGAAGAATATACAGGTGTAATCTTTTCCTAAATTGAATTCTTGTTTTATTTCTTCATTCCCGTTTTAAACATTTGGTGGGCATTTTGATTAATTTTTCTTCGTGTGGCTTCCTTCCTTCATCATTCAAGCCAGCCATAATACACGACTGACTGCCTTTGTAGTTGACGAAGATTTCTTAGCTCTCACTCCTGCGTGGACATACTGTCTTTAGTCATAGAAGGACTTTCTTTTAAATATTTTCAATATGATTGAGATTAAAATGTACTGGCCTTTTTAATAATTTCATCTCTTCCCCCTTTCAAATGAAGTACTTTTCATGCGTTAGTCAGGTGCATCCTTTTAAGTTTGAACAGTTGCTGTATAGGCTGCTATAGAATTGATACTAAAACAAATATATTTTATTATTTATAGGTCTCAGTAAAAGTTTTGAGAAAAGTCAATAGAGTATGATCGGTGTGTGTTAAGTAATAAAATCTAGTCTCATAAATACTACCTTCTATAACGTAATTTCTTCTTCTTTTCAGAGCTTTCATTGGGTTTTTTTCTTTTCCTGCTCTTCGGAGAACCTCTACTTTAATTACCGGATCCGCCCATTTGATCTTAACCATTGTCTTGTACCACGTACCACTACACTTTTAATGTTTCCAATCTTCTCTTCTCTGCTGTTATAATTGTACATGCCTTACCACCATAGAAAATAATGCTCCAACTGCTTCCTTACTTCCAGTCTTGGGGTGCCAGTAGTCAGTGGAATTGTTTTTTGAAGAATGCATTCTTTGCCCGAGGTATTCTACTAAGTATTTTCTTCTCGTTTCTTTCATCGTCGCTGATTCTACTTCCCAAATAATAAAACTCTTCCCAATTATGATTCCCCATTTTAATATCTAGAATTCCCACTGCATTTCTCCTCATCTGGATTGAAACTCACCTGTGTTCACCTCTCGTTGAGAGGAATAGTGCTGCTCACTGCTCTGTGCATTTTCTATGACCGGGCGGAATGATCGAAATGGTCTCATTTCTTCTGCATGTGTATAGTACCGAAATTAAGTTTGGCGGATCCCTTTGAATTGAGAGGGAAAGTTTTAATTAGGATTCAAGTCTTTTAACATAAATTATACGGATCCGTTGGGGAAAGATCATGGATCTTAGTGAAAAAAGCGTGTTATCGTTTTCTCTAATAACGCGGTGGATAGGTAACGGATATTCTATCTTCGTGTTTCGAGATACGAATCCTGGCGCCACAGAGAAACATAGAACCTGGGTCTTAATATGCAGATGGCAACTGTGCTACTAAGGAAATCGCATTATTGGTAGCGATAGCGCGCTGCAAAAATCCATCATCCATTCCTTATGAGTCCTCTTGCATAATTCGATGTCTATCGATCAAGCGTTAAAGCTACGATTCAACTCTTCCTGCCGTTTCTAAATAACGGCCGTGGAAACGAAGGACGCAGTGTAGCTGGAGTTCTTTTAATCGGGTGTGTTCTACAATCTTCCATCTCTTTAGCATTTCAAGGCTAGCGTACAAGAGTGTAGCGCTCATGCTGTCTTCGTGAATACTTCATCAGCAGTACTTTAATGTTGAGGAATATGATATTATCGCAATCCTTGTTATTTCACCAGCTACGTAGTGATGCTTTAAATGTGGAATATGAAGTTTTCTGTCGGGCAGTAGGGTTGGATCTAGAAATTGTGATTCATCTTTATGATTTAAGCGGATTTGCTGAAGGATTAGTCATCAATATTTTCTAGGCGTAATAGGTGCCCGAACACAAATTTAATCATGAGTAGATAAAACAAATTTTTTTGTCTACCTCAGATGTGGTTCCGCCAGCTTCTTTGCGTTTTCATCGCGCCATTTATTGAAATAATTTCTGCTCTTTGTCATGTTGAACGAATTATTTATATGTCATGAGTACACTAATTAAGAAGTAGGCAATATGTTTTACATAAAATCATTTAGCTTCTTGTTATCCTGGGGGATGCAAGTTTTCGGTCCCCGTCCACCTTGGGCATATTTTTCTCGGTCTGGACATAATTCTCATTCTGTTTTCATTTTCTCACTCATGCTCGATTTCCTCGTATTGAATCTGTGGCGAGTTCTTCTTAGACTTAAATCGATCACAGTAATCATCCCGAAGGTCGGTTTGTTAAAAGAGGGTAGAGCTCACCCAGTATTAAGCCCAACGGTGTGTGAAATTCACACATGAGGGGAGGGTGGCCTGTTCTATTCCCTGTACCGCCTGTGATTTTCCAGGATGACGTGGTACCCGAAATATGGTACACAGCTTGGGTGAAGCGGAGGATGCAAAGAGGCATGGCTGTTCTATAAAAAGTTGATCAGAATTCTTTTATTCGCATATTTTATTGTGCAAAAATTTAATTTCTTTACATGTTTAATATTCATGAGGTACATGTTTCATTGACTTGACTTGACTCCTGAGTATTGCGCCAGCGGCAGCCCTTGCAAGATGAAACAAGTTCATTTCTCTTGCGACGGAGGACGGGGGCAATGGCCTGAATTGAAATGTTGCTTTCGCCCGAACAAATCGTTTGCCAAAGCCTAATTAGTGCTATAGGAGTCTTATGGAGACTCTGTTCTCCCCCTATAGGTAGCATAGCCCTAGAAGATGTTTTAAAATATTCAAAGAGAGGACAGACAATTTCAAAACCACTGCTGCCATTGAGAGCGAAGACCTTTTAAGAGCACGAAAAATGTTACACATCTTGGGTGAAGCTGAGGGTGCCAAAAGGCATCGCCGGGAATCGAACCTGGGCCCTCCAGTCAGTAGCCCAGCGCTCTACCCACTGGACTACCACGCCCTTTTTTTTAGTCATTAGTGTATTCAAATAGCGTGGAGAATTTCGGGATTGAGGTGTCTTTATGAGATATTTTTAAAATAAAGCGAACTTAAAGTAGCGAGATTAGAAATTCTTAATGACACAAACGAGGTCGATCGTGATCAAAAATTTTGCGGGTACGAGCCTAAATTAGGTATAATCGATTTGTGGAATTTGATGGATTGGGGTCTGGATGATGTGTGAAACAAGAGATTAATTAATTGCTTTTCTAGAAAAATACTGTTGGGATACCTTCAAGTTTTCACAAACTAAAAATATTCTTAAAAACAGTTAAAACATTTTATTCTTTATTCAAGTTAAAGAAGGTTTTTCTATACCCTCGGGGAACTCACGTTCATGTTTCTCACTTTGTTGTGTTTCATACTCATAATATCTTCTTCGCGTCTATTTTCTTTGTCATAATAAAAATAACGCACGCCTTCTTACTAAAATGCTATAATACAGTAAAATAACAGTACCTATAGAGGCTTAGATATTTTGATGAATTGATGGAAATTTTAGTTACGGGATTGTCATCTTGATATGATTCCAAGATTTTAGATTGACTGTAAAACATTTTTAATGTTGCGCTCTTAAGATAGTAAGTTTCATTGATTGTGGAGACTTCTGTTTCGAAATCGTGTGTCAGTGGCGTTAAGCGTGGGAACACGATAAACTTCCTCATATTCTCCGAGAGGTCGTGTATCGGCAACAGGAATTGCTTTCCTGTAATGCGGGTGGAATGCATATCGGGGGACGATGTGCAATTTCTTTTCATTCTCGATATGGCAGAGCTTAATACGAGTTTGGAACATCTTGAAGCAGATGTGATATTAGTTGGTATAACATGCGTTGCAGGCACGTGCAGATTTTCTCTGTAAAAATAAGTCAACATAGAGTTCTGGACCCAATGTTATAATAAATATTCGTTCACGTGGCTATATTATGCCGTGAAATTTTCCGCGGTAACATGGGCTGTTAGCGCGAATTAATGTTTTAAACCATTCTTTAAAACCTTGTTTCATATTTTATGGAATCAGCAACTTAAGTTCTGTAAACAAAATCTCGTAATTTGTTCTTCACTCTACTAATTGAGCGGCGCTTCCTCTGTATCCTGTACTCCCCTCACCCGCCATTTAGGTGAGGAATTTTCTAGCATATCCGCTTTTCCTGTTTGAAAGTTTACACTTAGTTATACTTACGTCATGCCCCTTAGATAACTCGCACGACGGGTGGCCTATCAGTCGTGGTGTGAATCCTTCATGTGGTACGGACATAGTGTTTAAATAATAAGGATGTTTTCGATATGTATGACATAACGATGTGGTATGACTGACAAACCTTTAACTGTCCTTAATTGTCGGATTCCATCAAAGACCCTGTGACTGCATAGATGGTGTGCATGAACTCTACGTGACCTCATATTTTCGTACCAATTACGTAATTTGCAATGACTTTAGATTTCGATTCGCATTCAGCTTCTTTAAGTAAAAGTCGTCCTGTTTTCAGTCCTGTTTAGAAGTATTTTATGGGAGTCAAGATTCTGAGACATTTTTTTCTCCCGTTCCATCTCCATGCTCTCCCCTCCCCCCCCCCATCCCGTTTTGACTCATCTGCACGTAGCGTGTTCGTTCTTAAGGCCTTATGTTTTACATGGCGGACTATTGGCTGTGTTTTCTCACTTTAATCTGCTTTTTCGTAGGCCTCGGAGCGTGACAAGATAACGTTCGCAATGACCTGATTTTGCTCGCTCGCGCGAAAATATTTATCGAAGAGACGTCTCGGATCGCTCAGCTTTCGCCATATGGTAGCGGTGTGTTCCGTCGCCGCCTTTTATTTATTGTTTGTCTCCGTGTTCGAGTGCGAGTGAGGGAGCTAGCGAGAGAGAGAGAGTCACTCGAGCAGGGGGACGGGGAGGCTGTGTCGGAGGGCGGGCGAAGATCACGAAGGAGTCCGTCGTGACGGGACTCGGTGTGTGGGGTGGGCGGGGCGGTGGGCGATGGAGGAGCGAAGCAGGGAGAGATGGGAAAATGGGGGGAG
>LYUA01000491.1:196716-207458 GCA_002093875.1 Calopteryx splendens | reverse complement strand
CTCTCATCCGCCCTCCCCCCCCCACGCCTCCCCTTCTCCCCTCCCGTCCCATCCTCCCTCGCATTCATCCTCTTCCCCCCCACCCCCCAAATCGTTTCCCTCCCCACCCTCCGGGTGATTTCCATGTCCATTAATTTGGAGGGGCGGCCCTAAATGTAGTTAAGGAAACCAATATTAAAGGTTTCCCTCGTATTTCCTCGCGTCTCATTTCGTCGGAAGCCCCTGTGGGTTCTTAACCCCTTAAGGGCTGCCCCGCTCGTCGAATGCGATGATACTAAGCGCACCACCTTCCCTTGCCATGCCCCTTCGAGTGGGTATCGCGCCGTCTCGCCCCGCGCCAAACGCGCGAGCCTTAAAAGCTGTGGTAGGCCCCTGCCCCTCGTCGCTTCCGACCCCTGCCCTGGCGGTCCCTCTTCGCACCTTAATACTCTGTGCGTCCCTGAATACTCATCCTTTTGTGCATGGTTGTTGCAAACCCTCGTGGTACCACCTCGGTCTAACGAGCGGATGATAATGGACGGACGGGAGAAGCAATTGGGAAAAATGTTATTTCAAATCTTCCAATGTTTGGCGATCGTAAAAAAATGAGTTATTTAAATTATATTTAGTGTTTGAAAACACCCCGTCCGCTCTTCTATGTTCCGTAAGCACGGTCGTCGTTGCTTCCGGTGATAGCTTGATCCGGCGCCTTTACTATAACAGCTTTGGTCGCGTCACAACACATTTGAATTGAGGCGGGTTTGAGAACCGTTTCCTCTAGCATATTGTTCCCCTCGACTTTCGAACTTCCTGCAGCGGTTCCACGACAATGCAGACATAGTCATCACGATACAGGACGAATCAGCCCTTCCATTACAGCCCCACAACATTTCAGCCCTGTTGACAATTGACATACAGTCCCACGACCTCTCGTCCTCACGACTTTTCGACCCCGGGAATTTTCGCCCCTCAACATTAAATCTCCGGACGAATATCGCACGGCGATATATCGATCGATATTAGTTACGAGAAGGTCAGTATGTAAGATTATAGTTATATGCATATTCGAAGCATAAATTTGCTTACCCTCTTAAATGTTTATTTGAATAATCACCACTTCATTTAAACCGAATGCGTTTGCGCATTTGCTCTCTCGCATTTGAAATTTTTATTTTTATAGACTGCATCGATCGTTTTATATTTCCGCGCGATATTTGCCACATGGTGAAACGTACGGGGGCTGTAATGTCATGAAATTTCCGGGGACGGTAAGTCGTGGGGACGAAGAGACGCGGAGACGAATTGTCGAAGGACTGAAATGTCGTGGGGCTATGATGGTCTGGTGGATCCGTCTCGGGCTGGAATAACCGGGGTTGTGGGGGCATTACACCCCCTCCAACTCACCCTATTCAGCCAACCCCCCTTCACCTCTTAGACAGCCGTACCCCCATCACCGTTCTTTCTCTCTTTTTTGCGTGGCCTATTTGGAATTTTTGGAGGGTGGGAAATGAAGCGATATCGGTGTATTGGTGGTCTTCCATCGTTTGTTGTGGCGTCTTTGTCGTCGGGCGGGCGGGCTGGAGAAGGCGGTGGGAGCGAGGCCCTTTTTCGCGTTGCGGGGGGAATTTCTCGGGGCTGCCGCCGTAGCGTGCTCGATCCAGAGTTGCCCGCATTTGCGCGTGCTCTGCGGTTGGTCAGGCCGCGCCCAGAACGAGGGCCGACGTTGAGGCTGTTTTGAGGAAATTGGGTCTTCCTGGGACGAAGATGCGACTCATTATTAGAGGGAGGAGTTTTTGTGAAACCCATCTTCCTTCAAATTTGTGGAATTTAAATGTATTCCGGTAAAAGGAGATTTTCTTTTATTTTAAAATAAAAATGCATTTTTGGGTGTTTTGTGTTTTTATTGCAATTGTTTCCCATTTTTAAGTGTAAATTTGGCTTTAAAATGTCGCACACACCTGGGGCTCAAAGCTAAGCACATATACTGAAAATTCTTTGTACGAGATTCTTGTTGTTCAAGCCTCAAATCGTTCTACATTTAATGTTCCTCTCTATTGTCTTCTTCGATCTTGAGGAATCAATCTCATTATTCAGGGACGAGAGATCTTAAAAGTTTGATTTATTTTCTCGATTGTAACGCCGAAAGAGATTTGGACCCTTTAAGCTACTCCCATTTGCATTGTCTTACGTTCGTTGGATCAAATTACCTATACCGTGCATCATAACGAAATGAATTTTCGATAATTAGGTCGAAACTTTGCAGTAATTACGCAGGATTGGATGCAGATACTTAAAAAAAATATTTTCCCGCTCAAGTACTCCTTATCATCTGGCTCAGACTCGTGTAAGCGGCTATACCTACTTAATCTTGTGAGTCAATTTTTGTGGGTGAACAAAAAAACTCGTGGTATTTCAGTGGGGATTTTAAAAATTCCTCCAGTCTGCTTTAACACTTTGTATTGTTTTGTAGGGAAAAGATTAAAGCTTTTATTCTACTCCCTCGTTATGTTGTTTTCCTTTGGGATTCGCTGTGCGGGGATTGATTTCCAGGTCAATTGAGGCCCCTGGAACTTCATAGCAGGAGCTCTTCTCCTTCCCTTGGGATTTCCTTTAGGACCTCTAATCGAATTCAAATTTCACGTAAAGAATACATTAGGAAATTGATATTTTCGTCCAATGCTTTAAATTACTAGTCTCAATAAGTGTTATTGAAGCCATCAAAGCAGGTTGTTTACACGAGTACTCAACTCCGTTCCTTAGAGAATATCCGTGCGCGCGTACCGAATCAGTGCAGTGCCGTTTTCAGATTTGCTCGTTGTGATATAGACGAGGGAGACGCAGTAATTAATATCCAGTTGAAATTCGTTTAGGCTCTTTTTAGTATTATAAATAATATTCTACGGTTTAACTTTCTGATCATTCGTGTTACATCCGGTAGATCTCTTGGCCTCAAGTTGCTGGCAATCATTTCACCTTCACTCTGCATCGTGCCCTACATAGGTCTCAAGAAAATGAACGTTTAACGAATCAAATGTATTCATTCCGTTTTTATATCACTGTAATGTTTTCAAGGTCTGCTCAAGGTTATTGTAATAGTGTTTTCTCTATCAAGTCCTGGATTTTATTTCCCCTGAATTGAAGACCACAGAGGCAGTCGCACGCCCAACGCAGAACCCAGGGCGCTAAGCTCATTTAGTGAATAATAATCGATCTGTCTCGCTCTTTCGTGACTCCTTAGCATTTTTCCTTTAAGCCCTCTCCCCCCCCCAAAAAAACCATAAAACTTCACTCCCTCAGTCGTGTGGTTGTGTTTTAATCCCATTTCCAAAATGCAGATAATTTTTAATTCTCCTTTTCATTACTTTATGAGCTTTAGACTTATCTAATTGCTCAATTTCCTTTCCTCTCTTATTTTATATCATTTGCATTTTCATTCCACATCTTCATGGCACCAGAAATTGTGTCTTAAATGCTAGTGAAAAATGGCGTTGCATAGTTCAAACGAATGGATTTTTATTTCACAGACAGCTTTGCAGGTGCTACATTATCTAAGCATAAAATACTAATGTGCATATTCAATCCGAGCTGCAAGGGTTGCATAAAAAGTGTTAGAATAATGGATGAAAACTATGCTACCTAACATAAAAATTTGTTAAGGTCGGCTTTTATGATGGTAGTGCAAAATGCTTTTATAACGCTCCGAAAGTGCGTTTGTTGTGGTGTCGTTTAAGCGCTTCTCCTCGTTTCGAAACAGGAAAATCGTGTAGGTACCTAATATTTCATTTTCCTTCAGCCTAACGGTCCTCGCCTTTTCCTTTAGGTCCTTCCTGCCTTATTACTATTTTCTGTTTAATTATGTTCTTTAATTGATATTGTTCAATTATTTTTCTCCGAAAACCACTGGGAATGTCCTCAGAAATTTTAAATTCACTCCACGTGGATAGAGGAGTTGTTGCACTGGATTGAAATAACATGCGATTGCTAGTGTACATTCTTCAATCGTTGGTGCAGAGCGTCCGGGCTTATGTATTGGCAGAACTCACATTGCTATTCAAAATTTAGGTTACAGGTTTTTTCATTCGTTTATTCGGGCTATGTAGTTGTTTTTGAGTCCTCGTAACGGTTTGGAATTCCAAAGAACAGTCCACTGTCACTCGGGGCACGTGACAGTGAGCTGGAACTCAATTTATGTCCTCACCCTGTTTGTGGCCGTGGGCACAATATAATTTAGAAAATAATGAAACGCTCATAGTAATTTCACTGCCTCGTACAAAATGTCATGCCGATTTGTCACATACATGTATTTACATTAATTCCCATTAATAGTTAACCGATGGACTTCACTGACTGTTGAGTGATCCATACCCGCACATGATAAAAATACAATTAAATGTAATTCAGAAATACGTTAAACAGTTTATTATTACGGATTAGGAAAAAAATAGCAATCTAATCATAGCTTCCACATTTTATTTACCGCGTTTGTAGTCTCATTTCGAAGAAAAAGGTGAAGAATATACTTAGTTGATGCAAAGATGAGATCATTTTGCCTTTCCTTCTTTCATTCCTTTTTTTTAAGGATTGAGTGAATGGATGTGGGCACATTTTTTTTCCTGGGCCGTTCATTCCTTCACCGGGATTCCGCATCTGGACATTTTTCTTCCGTTCTCGTGCCTTAAAAAGCCTTCCCGCTCCGCCGCTTGGTAAAGTTCGATACTTCCTCGAACTTCGTTGGAATGCTCTTTCGCACGCTCCGGCACTCATTTGAACCTCGTTGCCGTTTGCGTCAACCCGCGCTTCCCCGGGGGAAATGCATTGAAACCAGGCAGCGGGACACGACTGAGGTTCGTCGTAACTTAGGACCCGCCATCCATCTTGGCTGCGTTCCCCTCCGCTCTTATTTCCTTCCGTCCTCTATATTCCTCGCGACCCTGCCCCATGGAAGAGGTCTGTACTTCGTCGGGGGGAGAGGGGACTTTCTATATAAATATATCTCAATTCGAGTTCTTTCGCAACCTATCTGGTTGCATGCCGGTCTCGACTGGAGTAAGGAATGAGGCGGAAGCGCTTCATTTTCTTCCCTTCATTCTCTCCTCGCTTTACATTTTATGTGTGTGTGTTCTGTCTTGGACAGGGTTCACCCCTTCCTCTACTACCCCACCTTCCCCCCTTGTTCCCCCCCCCGCCCTTTTCTATCCCACTTCCGCGCTTCTTGTATTATTCATAGGCTTCCCTGCCCACACCTCATTTCCATCGTTCATTCAGCCACCCCTATTCCCCCTCTTCCCCTCCCTTCTCGCCCCCCTCCCTTTTTTCCCTCGGGAGAGTATGAGCAGCGCACACGAAGGCTCTCTGTACGCACCCGCGTAATGTTTTTTTCACGTACAGAGTTGATAACCACTCTCCCGTATCACTATTACCTCTAGCTCGAAAATATTTTCCGGGTGTCTGACCTTTTGAAGGATTCGTAGTGCATTTTACGTGGTATAAGAGATTACTTCACCGTAGGGTATAATCATATTATGTCTTCATCACTCCTACTAGGTAGCATTTCCGTTAAAATCTTGGTGTGTTGTGGGTATGTTTGAGATGAATGACTATTTTAAACCGGAAATATTTAGTGTATGGATGTAGGCACGAAAATGTCACGTGCAATTGATGTTTCGGAAGAAATACAGTTGCGCGAATTCCTCTTGGTGTATCTAAAAAAATACTCCCACAGTGTTGTGAGCTACTTTACGTATTGATCTTATTGAGATGTGCTTATAACTTAAACTTAATTTCTTCCAAATAATTATTTCTTAAATTATAAAATAGCACTACAATCGTCATATGAAGTTTTTTTTAATGGAACCATTTCCACGAAAGATGAAAAAAATCATAAAAGATAACCTTCGCGTTTAAATCTCGGTTTCCCCCGTAGCAGTTTGGTGGGTGTCCTGGTTCTTGGTTGGCCGAAGGGCCTCTTCATAATCCCTGAATCGAGAGTGCGAGGAAGATCAACATCATCATCTCGGGTCGTCAACCCTGAGATTGCTTTGACGCAGCTCTCAGCTCAATTCTTCTAGGTATTCGCTAACCTCTTCATGCCTACTTGTTTCTTCTTTTTGGCGTCTGTCATCACTTGTTCCGTGCGTTTCTCTCACCCTTCGCTCGACGACTGCCTTCATCAGACCACCGTGTCTCAAAATGTGCCCGATAAGGTTATCCCCTCATCGTTTCAGAGTTTTTCCTTGGCGTCTTTCTTCGCAAACTTCGTAGAACGTCTTCGTCAGTTACTCGATCCGTATATGACATCCGATCATCATTCTCCTATAGTGTCGCAATTCCAATGCTTTTTTTTCTTTTCCTGCTGGGTTCAGCATTAATTACATCCACGTGGAATATGTATTAGCTGCGGATCACTCTTCTATAAACATGAGACTCATGTGTCTTTCAGAATAAAAGGCATTTTATTCCAGCCGCCTACATTACATGCTTTGTCCAAATCCACAAGTGCAATAAATCTCTCGGTCCATTCCCATTCTCTTCCGTATATATAACCTAAGAGACATGTAAAATTCTTAAATCTAGACTCCTTCGTCGGGTTATCCATTTGCTTTTACGTTCCATTCTTCTATAATTCTTGTCAAGATGCCCGATTTATGTATCATGTGGATAAATGCACGCGGAAAGTTTTCACCTTTATGTGACCTCTAAGTTTTGTTAATAGAGACAGATATCTTCTTCTGGAAGACTTACGGATTTTTTAAATGGGCAACAAAAATGTAATTCGATCATACTTTAAATATTAGAGTTCCTCTCTGGTGGGTTTTTATGTTTCTATTTCTCTCCTATGCCATGGATTTGTAGAGATTGAAGTGTGGTTCTTTAATTGGGATGCTGTTGGCAGATAATGGTTCCCATTTTTTAAAGATCACCGTGAGCGATTTGTGACATTTGTTCGTTGAAACACCGCCAAAAGCATCGGCCAAGTAACTCTTTCGGCGTTAAAGGAAGGTGTGCCTTGAATTCGAAAACTTAACGTACAAAATTAACGTAAAGACTTATGAGTTGAGCTTGTGCGTGGGAATTGGACGATCATATTTCTCCTCAAGGTGTTTCGTGGGTAAATTCGTGTATCCGAGAAAATTTTGAGACTCAGCCGTATTTAGTTTAAAAAGATAAATCAATTACATAAATTAAGAACTAGATTTTCTGAATTAATTTTTCCATGAATCATTCTTTAAAATTCCATATTTTTAATGGACTCTTGTCGTGGACTCGGTAGTATCTTCTTTTCCAACATTAGACGTATCTAGACGTAGGCTAGTATCTTCTTTTCCAACATTACAAGATACATGAATAAAACTATTGAAACTGTTTTTTATAAATTCCATGAACTCTTCCGAATATTCCTGTTAACCAGTAGTGGAACCTTAGCTTTACCATTTCTCAGATACTTGTATTTTAAATTTCATTTTTTTTAAAGATTCTTAGAAAATCAAGCTCTTTCTGTAGAAAATGTAACCTCGGTAGACACCATGAACACCATCGTAGAGCCAATTAGTTGTTCTATAATACGACAACAAATATAAATAATGTCTTGAAATAACTTGTATAAAACAAAAAAGATAAAAACAGAATTACACATCTTCTCATGCTTTCGCTGTGAAGGCTTCCGCGGAGTGTAGCAATTGAAGATCCAAATCTTCCGGGATTTCTTCCCTAAAAATGGACCCACGCGGAAGAAATCCCGGAAGATTTGGATCTTCAATCTTCTCATGCTTACGAAAGTCTACATACCTATAATAATATAAACTGAAGTATTATAGTCATAAAAATATATTAAGCGTTGGAACATTTAGCTAATAATAAAACTATTCCCTTTCCATTCCAGTTTATTATTCTCTTATTAAATTTAACTCTGGGTCATAAGTTAAATATGAGTTAATTTTAACCTACATTTAAAATAATTCAATAAATAGAACCTATAACAGCCATTTTCCACGGAGAAGAAGGCTAATCTATTAAGAACTTTACGTTACCTGAATGCCTCATGTTTATCTTTTAAGTCTAAGCCGTTAAGTTGCCCAATCACATTCGAGAACAAGTTATCAAGTTCTCCAATCCCGTGCATTCTTGGTCTGGTCCTCAATTTCCGTAAAGTTTCATAGTGCACAGTGTAGGAAATAAAAACGGAGGGGATATTAATAGATTTTGGGAGATAAAAGCCCTATCGGAATTAGTTTTGAGTTCATAAATATTAACTTAATACCAATATTTATGTTGCCATTCACTTTTTTAAATATATCTACGAAATCCATCTGGAACACTAACAGTGAGTGTAACGACGATAGTTAACTTCAAACAATGAATGGCTTATTGGACGGTGTTAGAGAATATAAACACGCAGTGATGGAGCTTGTTAGATATGAGTCACTGTGGACAATACGAGAATTTGAGCTTACGTCAAGTTATTATATTCAATGCAAACCGTGTTTTAAGAAATTGTATTATTTTCAGCTCCACAGCAGACGCCTCTCCAACGGCCTTGTTATCATCAACCACATCCCTTTATTCACTCAGTGTTCTTCCATACATTCATAAATTCTTTTCGCTTCTCTTTTTTTCAGGAAAAATTTCTTTCCTCGTGTAGTTTTTATCCCTCGACCCTTTGTCTACTCCTCTATAGCGTTAGATACTGTCACTCTCCTTTTGCGTATTTCTCTGTTTCCCTAAAGGGTTTCCCTCCATTTGGAATATTTCTAACTCTCTTTTCTTTTCAAATGCGAGCGACAGGAAACTTCCATTTCCTATTCACCCCCCCCCTCCCCGTATTCAAACTCCCCCCTCAACCTCCTTACTTTGTGCCTCTCACATTTTTTCTCCCTCGTCTCTCCTCGTTCTCTCGCTTCTATCGTCTTTCTTCACATTCACGCCGTTTATTTCCTCCTCCCTCCCTCTCCCCAAGGACGTCGCACAGCTGACCTCTAAAATTAAAATATGATGGATGTGGTAAAAACATCAATTTCTCCATGCGTGTGCTTTCCCGCCTGTTGTCTACCAAGGGTAGGGACAGTTGGAAATAATCGACGGTAGCATTATTGAATTACATAGATCTGTTCATAATTTTTCTTTGTGCCTCAGAGAGAAAAAAATGAAAGAAAAATTGCTCTTCAAATCAACATCTTTTACTGTTTATTCTTCACTGTGGAGTTTTTGTTTAGAGACCATTCGTCTGACAATAATTTGGCATTCTCCCGGACGATGAGGAAAACCGAAAAAACCTCACCAGATTCACTATACAAATCTAGTAATCTTTACTGCCTCATCTCTAAAGAGGAAATTATGTATTCAGTACTGAATTATTATTGCTGTATGCGAAATGTAAGTTAAAATTTCTCCTTGTGTTTTACCGTCCAAAAATAACTAGAAGAATGAGCTGGCGGCGATAGTTGAATTTCTATGGTAGTCAAGGCACAAAAAAGCACTAAAATATGCAAATGATCGGCTATAAATAAATGTTTGGTGCTTTGGTTAAGTAACAGAATTTGAAAATTCAATCCTCTTGTCGCATTTATTTCATATTTTTAATGAGTAAAGTAGAATGTGTCTTCACAGAAAGAAATTCGTATCAGCATTAATAAATAACAGTTCTCAGATCCCCCTTCCCCCCGCTCTTTTTAAAAGGTTTTGGGCGGGGCCAGTGTCATATTTTGGAAAAAGGCCGAAACGACCACTTTCAATGGGTCGATTTCGATCAAGCTCTAATCAGTTCATCTGCTCTTAATAAAAATGTTAGGCATGAAATGTTGTGCTACTGAAATTAATAGTTTGAGTTATCGTGTGCACAAAAAACCTATCACATAACGGCTGACGTAATTCGGAAAATTGTCAAAACGTGAATCCCGTAGGTAGGTATGTCCTTCGTAAAAACAATACTTTCCCCTATGCTACGTATTTGAGGAAGTTAAAATAGATTAACGCATCCATTTAATGTTAGGTACTCTTCAGCGCATTCATTCTATCGCTTTTCCATGCTCAACAAAGCGGGTCGCGGGAACTTGTGAATCTAACAGCCTCGTATTGCACGGCATTCGTCTCGGCAGTGCACGGTATTCGTCATTGCGCCAACTCAGACCGTGGGAGTGCGTTTTATAAATCGATCTGATGCTTTAGGATTCTTTAAAAAGTATGGCAAATGATTATCAGATGTATGAATGATGTACTTTAACGCTTAACGTATATTACGTACTCTTATTGCTACAATTTTTGTTGAGAATTAAAAACTAAATTACCTACCTAATAAGCTAGTTCCGCAATCCTCATCCCTCGGATAGGCTTGATAATTGAGGACAGGACTCACCTCTGACAAATAGTAAGCCTTACGGCGTGTGAAATTTACGAATCAGGGAGGATTCCTTGTGCTGCCTGCAGGTTTCGCAGTTGTTGATAAGTACGCTGGGAATCAGACAGCTCCAGTAATAAGGATGATAGTGTTTAGGGGCATCACCCGAGAGCCGAGGTAACCCGGGCCGAGACCGTCCTTAAACTAGCCAAACATTGTCACCGACAGGACCATCACGTCACTGTAGTGGTAGTAAGCCGTCGTGCTGGCGAAGGTTGAAACATTTTCAGTTTCGAGAAGAATCAAGATGGTTCATTAAATGGAAACTTGAGCATTAAATATTGCGACGATGATACTTACGAAGGGTATAAAAATAGAGGCCGACTTGAAACTTAAGTCTCCGTGTTCGCAACCCCCCTCCCCCGCCACGACC
>LYUA01000490.1:282710-298409 GCA_002093875.1 Calopteryx splendens | reverse complement strand
TCCGCAAGTGTCCCACGCCCAGACGCATTTATTAAACATTAATGCTCATCCTGGCACCCCCAGGTTTCGCTTTCATATTTTAATGTGGGAATGTGTTTTTATTTCCTTAGCCACACGTTCATTTTTTTAATGCATTCCACATAGGCACTACCATCAACCTACCCACAATTCGTAATGTCACGCAAGGTGCATTTTTCATTTTTGCTTAGAAAAATAAAAACAAATATTGAAGTATTCAGTAAACATAACAATAAAACTTTCAGTCAAGAAAAATAAATTCTTCACATACAATTGGCGACAAACTATCAGAATTAGCCCCTCATCCCTTCCTCCCCACCAAAATTATTTCCTGGTTACCCACTCACTAATAAAACTAACTTAACTTTGCAAAATTCTAAGATCACCTTTTCTTCTTACATGTGAACTCTTAAGTATCTGATGTTTACAATATGAGGGAAACCAGCCTCATGCAAATTTAAAACTTATTACACACTTTAACACAAGTTTATTTTCCAAAAATGAGGTAACTTTGTACTTTTCCTCAAGAAATATATTTTCTGCAAACGGTTTCGCTTTCCGGTGTGTGATAAAGCATCGTCTGGCACGTGTTTAAAATGTCTCAGTGGCATATAGAGGTTGACAAGTGTTGGTGACAGATCGGAAAGATAGGGAAATGTCGGGGGCGGGGGAAGGGAAGTTCACGGATGCAAATGTGGATTTCAGGGAGAGAGTAGGGGCAAAGGAGAAGACCCTCCCCCCCCCACAAGACTATGGGTACGGCGGCAAGTGGGCAAAAAGATAGGAGGTGGGGGGGGTTGAGTTTGTTTTACAGTGGAGACTGTTATGCCGGCAGCTTTGAAAACACAATGGAAGATTGGGTGGGCTTCAAGCGGGTAGGCGACGCAGATTGTAGGAGAGTGGGGAGGGTAATTAGAAGGTACCTAAGACAAGAGAAATGGTGGCGAAGTTAACTTCTTTTTGTCAATGAAATGCAGCCATTGCCTGCAATGTTTTGTCAATACCTGTTAACACCATTAAGACACTTAAAGTAGAGGTGGTTTCTGGAAGTCATAATCAGGATCTAAAACCAAGATCTTCTTTCTGTTCCATCTGAAAATTGTAACTTTCGCTCGTGAATTTGGAGTATATGTAATTGACATGTGTAAAATTGAATAAATGGCAATGAATGCATTTATGCACATATCTAAATTATTTATTATTCAATCTACTATAATTTCCTATATTGTCGATATACTCCCAATATTTTGATTCCCTCCCCTGTAGCCAGTTTTCATTCACCTACCATACCCGAATCCTATACTACATCCATGCATATTACCAAGATCAGTACACTTTGGCAACTTTGAAAAAAAAGTCAAAATTGTGGGCAGACTTTAGAATAGGTGAGAGCAGGAAGTAAGAAATGTAAAGTACATAGGAGACACTTACTTCTTGGTGATGTTGAACAGGTCAGATTATTTCTTGACTGGATGGTTACATGGCTGAGGATACCTATCTTCTTGAAGGATATAAACATATGTCCTGGTGAACTTCTGTTACAGTTGTTTATTAATGATGATGTAACCAGATTTTGACATCAAGACTTCGAAGCTCCAAGGGTGGAACAAACTATGGATACCTAGATGGAATTAAAGGAGGTGATATAGAAAAGGAGAAAATTGGAGGCAGGTGAGGAAAATGGATCCTACAGTAATTTTGATGGAAATGGCACCTTTGTCAGGAAATTCGAGTACGTTGTCGCCAACTGCCACTCACAGCACAAGCAGTGACAGTGAGGTGTGAAGGAGATAATATTATTTAAGAATATAGAGTGAAGCTCTTCATAGTATGAGGTCCTAAGCTGTATATATGAAACACGGCAAAACATCATATTATATATATATTGCAGGGGAAGCAAACATTATTAAAAAGGAATGGTGAATGGGAAAGGTATTTTAAGTTGGGATCATCTTCTAGCCATCATATACTCTATATGAGAAAAAATTCTCTAAATGTATTGTTTTTTAAGTCTATTACTCTAGTTTAATATTAGTGGTCCAATAGCAAAAAAAGATGGGCTATAAATAACTTTTTGCTTTCCAGTTCTGAAACTATACTCTCTAATTTTATTTGCAATAAATGACATCTATATAAAGTTACTATTTTCAGAAGCTTCATGGTACCCCATTCATTGTACAGATTCCTAATATCTTGGTCATAACACAAACAAAACTGAACACAACCCAGATTTCAATGCTTAAGCTAAGAGGAGCATTCAAAATGTAAGTACTATTTTTGCATAAAACATTTTGATGGCATTTTTTTTTAATTCACACATTTTTATACGAAATAACACATTAAAATATTTTAAAACATAATTTCCACCGTTGCGGAGGCACTTGTCATATCTGGAGACCAGTTAGTTTATTCCTTCAAAGAATGGCTCCATTATTGATGACAAACACTCCCTCTTGAATGAGGATGAGCCATCTTGAAATTTTGGAATATTGAACACATAGTAATGGAATCGTGAAATTCTGATTCTCATGAACTTTCTCATCAATTTTCCTGAAAAAATCAACATTGACAACAGAAGGCCACCCCCTCCTGGTTCATCGTGCACATTTGTTCAGCCTTAGTTGAACAGTCTTACGCATTATTGCCTTACTATTGCATCATTCATTGCACTGTCACCATAAATTGCGATGGATTTCAGTGGGTTTGAGCTTCCTTGCATTCAAAAATTGGAGAACTGATTGTATTTCATAGTCTGTGGGATCTTCTATAGACTTAAATATTACAAAAAAATCAAAACGGATACAAAAATTACCCAACAATGGCAGAATTTATGTCGAAAAATAGCTAAATGCATGGCAAAAATTCTTTTGAAAAATTAGTAATTTTGGCAATGTACTTTTCAGGAATATGGTTCGGTGAAAATAAGAGCTGTGGTGTGCACTTCATTAATAATTACACAACTAAGACTTGTTACATAGATCATATTTATTAACAAATAAAACTACTTTTTCACCTTTCCTACAAACTAATAACAATAAGTACCACATGGACATATTATCACACATAATATATGTAAATACCATAGACATAATTTATATATTGCATTTGAAAGGACAAAAATCAGTGGTGGCATTAGAAAATATGGCTCTGCCTGATCATTTTATAAATGATGGCATCCCAATATATAAATAATTAATGACTTTGCATGGAAAAATGCCACAGGAAAAAATAAAAAAGAATTTCACTGACCAGGCTGAGCTTCGATAGCCTCTTTCACAAGAACTTCAGCACATTAGATGTGCCATGCAGTTTGCTTTCACATCCCTTTGCTTATAAAAAATACTGTTTGGAGATATAATACCAAATATCTTAAGGAACACTTTATTCAGTCAAGTTCAGGTTTTGTCAACCAATGTGAGATGCTGTGAAACAGAGAAGATGAATCTTACAAAAGGAAATCATTTAGCACATACAGATTTTTGTTCAATGATCTACCCATTTAGTATAAGAAAAATGATGATTACCTTGAAATTGCATCACCTTGATCAACAATTTTAATTCAAACAAGGTGCATATTAAAAACAATTACTGATAAAACATGGTTAAAAGTGCAATGGGTGAGCACTATTTGCACTGATGTGACCACTGTTGATTTCAATGCCACACTTATCCCAATAAATGTGCTGTTTTTTTATCATATTTTCCCCAATGCTTCCCTCAAAGGCTGCCAATTATTGACAGAAATTGAGACATAGATACTGCAAAGCAATGGATTTTGCTGGAAACATGAAATATCACTTCAAAAACATGTATTCAATCAAGAAGTCTGATGCATAAATTTCACCAAAAAAATGTAAAATGGTAAACACAAAGTTCCCCATCAAGGCAACTTTGGGGCAATGGCCAAGCCAGGTTGAAACACCAGTTCCCGATATATCACCAAGTTAAACAACTTAGGATTTGGACAGAGGTTGGATGGATAATCCATACCCTCTACCCTGATGCTTTTGTCCCATTTGCATGTGGCTGTCAGGTAAATTGTGGGTTGGCACAATGGACCGATTAGGTCTAAGTGCCAGGGTCCCTTATGAAAGGCCCCCACACACCACCTATAACATTTTTCCCACCATGCCGGCCACAAGTATCACCGTAGTCGGTCCTATTCTTTTCTTGGTTTTCGTCTAGGTTTGAGAATGCAATTGCCTAGGCTCTCCAATCTAGAAAGAACATTATTCTCATTGGGAATTCCTGCTTCACTTGGTAGCTCCTTGATTTTCACTAAAATTATGCTCTATCTCCATTTTTTTTAGAGAAATTGAAAAAATTCGTAACTTTTCTCAACTTTCCGAACAGAGTGGCCACCCTGGTGCCCATGTGAAATATCAACAAACTACATCCAAAAAACAATATACTTTCCATTTTTTAAAATTTAGATGATACCCTAGGGGAAATCACGTCATGAAGATGTCTAGAAGGCTTCATTATTTCAAGAATGGTCTAAGCCAATTTTGTCTACTCTATTTAAATGTTTTATACTTTTGGAATCATTAAGACAATTACATGGTGACGGTGCACGATTTCTGCATTTCATATGCATAACAACTTTGCTGACATAATGGCAGTGAGTACAGCATAGTTTGGCTACCGACCAGATGGTTCCAGGTATAAATTCCAGTTGATGCCTTATTCGGCAGCTAAATCCAAGTCGTAAGATTTTCAGGATCTGAAAGTTGCTGGAAAACTGAAAAAGGCAAGGAACATGGACTGGCTTCTCTAACCTAAATGTGAAATTTATATGCCTCGTAGCTTTTTCCAGTGAGTAGAGCTCTGGGCTTGTGGGCCCGGGATCCACTCCAGGTGATGCTTCTGGGCACCCTCAGCTTTACCAAAGGTAGGTGATTTTTTGGGTGCCTAATTTCCCTCGGAAACCACAGGCAGTACAGGAAAGGAACTGGCCACCCTACCCTGATATGTGAATTTCACATTCCCCTGGGCTTAGTATTAGCTGAGCTCTACCCCTCACCTATCAAACCAACCTTTTGGTAGATTACTATGGTGGTGGTGGATAGCTTAGTCCAAAATGAGTTCTACCCTCATTAATCAACTTGTGTGGTGGTTACATGAGGTGACGTGGATAGCTCTGATGTTACCAATAGTATGTAAATGTAAGGGTTAGAGCGTTCAGGTAGTGACTGAAGTGTCCCAGGTTCAAATCGATCTTCGGATACCATCAGGTGTATATATATCATCATACCCAAGCTGTGAGATTTTCAGATACCATTACTTGCTGGAAAACAGCAGTTGGCACAAAGAAGGAACTTCCCCACCTCTCTTATCCAGATGCATTAAAATCACATGCCATAGGCCTAATACATACATATGAGGTAAGACTAACATTTAAAATCAACCTTCAGGTGGATGTGATGAGCTTTACTCTAAATGAGTGTCTGATAGTTTTCAAGAGATCTAAAATACATCCACAAAGAATTATTAAAATTTTGTAATATACAGACTTTAACACAGTATAGGCCTTGGTGGCTCTTTAAGGTGTCTAATCAAGAAATACCTCTTTAAACGATCAAGAAATCTGAACTTAAAGCTCACACGGAAAAACATTAGATTTCATACTTTAGATTTTTCTTAGTGGAGAATGGGTTTTAATTTGGGTCACAAGAGTCTCCACTTAGCTATTTCCAGTCCAACGTCAAGCTCCACTCGAGAGCACATTTGGTTGCTCCAAGTCCAATGTTGAGTATCACTCGACATGTTTGATTCCTGTATCTTTTGCTGGAGTTCTTTTTTATGGCCATTGTCCAAAATCTGTGCTCTTTGCCCATTAAATACCTTTATCTTGTGTTGTTACTGTTTTGGATCAGAGTACAAGAATTCGGAAAAAAATGTGGATTGAAAAGGGTTAAAAATCCCCCAAATATGAGGCGACCTAGCCAGCCAAGTCCTTCACACATTAGGTGACCAATTACCCATGCCTCTTACTTTTAACTTGATTCCAGGACACCAATATTGAAAATGCTTGGATTACAGACATTTAATTTTCCCTGATGTTTATACTCTCTCTGAAAGTTTTTAGTCTTTTTCAATTACAATTATTGATGCAGAAAGTTTTTGAAAATCCCAATTTCAAATTGGAAAAATTATCATTATCACATTTTACATTCAAGGAATTTCAACTTAATGGGTCTCACCAAATTGTAGACATTTATGACACTTGAATCAATACCAGCAGGAAGGAAATTTGTGTAAAATAATAACTGCTTTCTCTACTGAGAAACGAGTTCTCACGATGAAAATTCCCCTTGGAAATTAGGAGCACCAATAATTAGTCTCCCTGAGAGAAAATTCTAGTCTTAAATACGAGAATTGCTGAAAACCATCTTTTTAAATATGAGCACAATGTGGGAATGTTTAAATACTTTGCAAAGACAAAATTCTGTAATACACCACAAAATTTCATGCTTTCTGCAATAAAATATTTCAAAAATTAAAATTGTATCATGGCACGAAAAACAAAATGCATAATGATCATGAAATATGCAAGGGCACAACAATCACTACTAAAAATTACCCAAACCATGGAAAATTAATCTCAATAAATATAATTCTGATTTCAAAGTGTAGCTGAATTAAGAGTTAGAACACCAGAAAATTGAGAATAATAATTTTTTCCAAGATTAAACATTTGTAACTGTCATTTTTTCTTTGTTTTTCTCTTCTCCTGGGATAAGACTAATATTCTGTAAGAATGATGTAACTTCAGTGATATATTCATGAGGATGGTTGAGATAATGGGCTACATGTGCAGATTTTTCCCAGCATTTAGTATAAACCTGTGGGCAGAAAACATGGAAAATATTAGCACACATTTATGACAATTGGCAACATGAATTGCCAAAGTACACATCAGTAAGTAATATCACATTTCTTTACAGCAGAAGGCAATCAATTCAGAGCTTTTAATTCAGCACACCATCCCACTTAGTATAGCCTATATGAATTCAAATGGATGCTACACAAAAGTTGTATTAATATTAAAGCAAGCTGCAATTCCCCTAATCAACCATGAAATGTATTTAAGTCCTATCAGACCAAAGAATTTATTTCATCCTTATCACAGCTAATTACCAAAGTATAAAAATATAAATATTCTTACCTCTAACTAAAGAAGTGAAAAAGATTTTACACTTGAGGTCTAAAGGTATTAAAATTTTAGCTTTAGTGGGAGTTGAGAGGACATAAGTCTAGAAAACTTGGCCATGGGTATTCGAGCAGATAATAAATATCTACAGATAAGCAGAACTTGCAATTTGTAAATTTTGTAATGGAATATGCAAAAATTTTCTTTTTCATATTTACAGGATCTCATTCAATACATTCTGAAAGTATTTTTGAAAATGTTTTAAAGTGCATAGTTTTTTTCAAACAAAATTTAATTTTTATAGGTAATTAAACATGTGAATCAAATGTTTTGCAGAATTTTTCTAGTTTAAATTAATAAGTTTTAATAACCAGACCTAGTTCCTAGTCCTAGTGACAAAGTTCCAAAAAGTGGCATCTGGAAGTATTAAGTAAATTCGTGAACTTATTTCTATTAAATGGCATAATTTTCCAAAAGAGGGTAGGCTCAAGGTACAGGAAACACAAAAGAGTGGTGATCAAGGATAAATTACAGTCTCCTAATTGCATTTTTGCCTCATAAGCCTATGTGATAAGAGCCAACTACAAATTTATGGTGAATATACTTCTAATGTGATAGTTTTTATAGTGTTCAATCTATTTTGGTCATTTTGGCTCTAAGGAGGGCAGATTTTACAGATAATGCCCTTATAAATTCAAATAAAACCTATGGCATTAGCTTTAACCATTGAATTTTACTTAGTTCCTGACACTGATGAGTATGAGTTCTGGAGAACCTCAGAGGAAAGCTGGTTAATAATTTATTCCTCTTATCCATTTTAAAGTTCTTATACCATTGAGAGATGGGAAATAACAAAAAATTAGCCACCTTATGTAATCAAAGAAGCACAACCAATTCTTGGAAATTATTAAGAAAAATCATTAACTCAAAAATTAATTTTAACTTTCCATAATAGTTTCATGGTAGCACTATCACCTCTAGATTCATAGCCATGGTGCTAATGGGAAATTCATAGCAAAAGAAAATTCTAGGGATGCATAGAAAATGTGTAAGTAGTGGAAGGTAGAAGTTTGATCAATTTCAGGAGTTGAGAGGATTTGTACTTGCAATTTGCTCATGTTCTGAGGCTGTTTGATTAGAATACATAAATTTAACCATAATATCATACTTGAAACAGAATCTTCAAATGCATGGTAGTAATGAGAGCACATCCATAAAAATAATTAGCTGTTTGCCAGCATGAGAGTTTTAAAGAATTATTACACTTTCATAAAACCAGACAATTCAAAACCTACATAACTAATAGACTATTATGATCAAGATAAAACCAACTAAGGGTCTATTTATGCATTTTCTTGAATATGAAAAGCAGGACACTACTGGAAATTTCAAGCTCAAGAGAAGCAACATTTTCATACCACTACATCAAACTTATATATCTGATAGGTTGAAGAACAAAAAAGATAAACTGATTACCTTAATCCCAAAGTCCATCCACTCCTTTTCAAGGGCAATGTTGGCCTTTGCTGTACCAATAGGATCAGACTTTGAGAAAAGTAACAAAGCAGGACTTCTGAAAGCAGCGCTGTGAAACAATTGGCTGGCCCTAATATGATGCTGCGTTGCTTTCTCATGGAAAACCTTCATGTGATACCTGAAATACATTCATTTTATTCATTAAATAACTTCTTGGAAATTAGAAATATTGGATACACAATAAGCATTCCTTCAAGGCAAATAGATAACATATTTAGGGCACACAAAAACAAGGACATGCCCACAAGATAGCAGAAGAAAAAACAATGACAATTTTTGTAGGACACATCCTGAATCTTTCTTTCTCCATACATATCTGAAATATGGGATACACAGGTTAAAAAACTAAAGGTGACTGTTTTAGGTTTTGAAAAATGTATTTTCAAGAATGATTCATAGGAGCTTACTCCATGCTGACACTCAATGTCTTGTTCATATTACTAACATCTTATAATTGTAAATTATATTGTGGATATTCTCATGGGGCTAGTCTTATGTGCATAGCTTTGTTCTGATAAGTTACACTCATGATTCTCCTATTCAAGATGGTGATAATGGGAATCTAAAAAGTGTTTTGTTTATAGTGAAAAGCAAGAGTGAAATCACGATTGTTAACAGAGCCTTTATCTCCAGCATTTTGCATGGTTTACTGCTGCATCGGAAGTCTGAAAATTTCACCCTATACTGTCCATTTTTTAATAACCGGAAACAAGTAAGAACTAAAAGCTAGGACTCACATGATCAATTCTTCAATTGCTCACTCTTATTATTTATGCTTACATGACACTGAGTTATGCCTGCAAATTAGTTAAAAGCGTAACCTAACAGGAGTACAAATTTTCAAAGTTGTCAGTGCTAACTGGCATTCAGTTTACCAACTCTTTTGAGAGTAATGAGTGTCATGTATAAGAAGCTAACAGAGAGAACAAGGCATAAGTGGATTCCATTAACAAGCATTTCTCCTATCCTATGAGTTAATTGAAAACTAAGTATAAAACTAATCAAACTTACAGTATTTTAGTATACAACAAACACACAATGTGATATTTGATAAAAATGTGAACAAAATCTTTTTAATCATTTAATTTTGTTTAATTTAGACAACCAGTTCATTAATTACTTTGGTTATTGACTCAGATATGTAGATGATATCTTTTGTCTCTGAACCGGAACAAACCACCAGTTAAACTCTTTCCTCAAACACTTAAATTCCTTTCTCCCCATATATGAAGATGACCCTTTTAATATGAAAATATGTAGATAGTCTTAGCACTATCCACTTCTTAGACTTTTTATTTTACTAATAGACCAAAAATATTAATTCAGCATCTCCAGGAAGCCAACCTATATTGATCAAAATATCCCTAGTGATTCCACTCATTATTTTTCTCACAAATGTGCAGCCCTTCACTCAATTATCCATTGCCTTCTAAATGTGCCCCTTTTGCCTAAAAACTTGAAAGCACAGAGCTTGAAACCATCAAATTCATTGCCACTAACAATGGATACAAAACTAGTTGGGCTGAGAAAATATTAAAGAAAAAACAGAAGCAAATACTCATCAAAAATTAATATCCAATGGCCCCAAAAAGTCAACCTCTTTCAGATGGTATTCACTCCCATTTGTTGATGATCTAACTTATAAACTCTCAAACCATATTCCAAGCTTCCTATAGGAGCTTTTTAAGCACCCTCGAAAAATCCTAGTTAATGGTACAAGACAAACTGCGCAAGTCAGGAGTGTACAAACTCAATTGTAACCATTTTAAGGCTGTGTACATGGGATAGACTGGCAGAAGCTTAAAGAAACAGGCAGAGGAACATCAAAGAAGTCTTAAACATGCAGTTTCCACTTCTAACACATCTACAAAACTGGAATCACAATAGTGAATTTATACCGAAAATTTTCAATGTGCTCTAAAAAGATACTTGAAATTATAAGATCATCTGCTAAGTTAAATGTCAATATTTGTAATGAGCTAGTGGATCCTCATCCCTCCCTAGTACTCTGGGCTCAGCTGCACCTGCCATCACAATGACCATCCCCCCTTGATCATCACATCATGCTCAATTTTCTCCCAACACTTCCACAAACCCACCTTAAAAAACTAAGTGCATAAATGAGCTCTCACACCTTTACACCTTCCTCAGTTACATTGCTGCATAACTTCACCCAACAACCTTATTTTGTATTCTCATTGGTTTGTTTTGACGCACAAAATTCCTACTTTTTTGTGTTCTCCCCCCCCTCACACTTTGTTTTTATGCCCTAACTGAATGCTGCAATTGTTGTACCTAATAATGCTTTAAAACAGTAAAACATCTTACCAGCAGTAAAAATTGTTCTCTGAAACAGCAGGTTTACTATTTATTCAAAAATGAAAATCCTATTCCATTGCAATGCCTCAAGACAAACACAAAAATCACGAATAAAAACTATATGGCCAGAGTAAAAAATTGAAACTAACTTGGCATAACTCTCCAAAGCATTTTGGAGCATATTCTGGTTGGGGAATAGAGCCTTGGCCACTCCTCTTGGAAGTTCTGTGAATTCACAGGCACTGTCCCAGATGCACCCTCGTATTCTAGCTGCCAGGGCTTCATAAGGGGAGGGAGACTGAGAGCCCCTTGAGATTCCAAGTTCTGTCAACCGCACCAGAACTTCTCCCCATATGTAGCCCCCCACTGAGAATCCATGAATCACAAGCTGGTCATATTGCGGGTTGAGCTCAAGGAAAGAAACAATGTCGGCAGCAATCAGCTGAAGCAGATAATAAAGACGATTCAATTATCACATATCAACAGCTCTCAGAATATATAACCCAAAAAGTGAATAACAATGTCACATTACACCTGAATGGTCATCAACTTTGGATGCCAAGGACCAATATCACATTGACTCCAACCTCCACAGTACATAATCACATATTATGAATGCATGTACATAGAGGACTATCAAATGGCAGTAAACATAAAAGGATTGTCAGTGCATTGAATTCCATTAAAATACAAAATTTCAAGTATCTCGCAGCTCATGGGAATTTTAACAAAAGAAAAAAATCACCAAATTACTCCTTAGAAATTAAGAGGTTACTTGAGAAGGGAACAGAATGATGAGTAAGAGCAAGCAATTCTCTTTCCATTCCTTAGTTTAATAACTTATGTTGCTAGCCACCTTCTCAACATTTTTGCAAGAATATTCATTCAATCATAAAATATATGTACAAAACCACTTTACCATTTACTTAGTAAGGCAGAAAAGCATAAATACATACTACATAAATACATACATAAGTAATAGGGCAATAAATATCAACTCACTACTTTAATCACAAACCACTTAAACAAAATCCAGTTAGTTTTCATTGAAATAACAAACATATTTCATATCACTGTCACATTAAGTTAGTAATCACAAGAAGAAAATCGTGTGCCAAGTATGTTCATAATAGGCAGAGGCATAAGTTTTCTTACCACAAAACTCGGATGAAAATTTAATTTCCTGAATATAAGTTTAACTGTAGAAATCTGCTGACTCATGCATTTAAAAATATCACCATCAATTAGTGATTTAAAAAAAATATGATTGTAATTTACTGAGATCCACAATAACATAGCATATCCCTTCTCTAGCACAAGAGAAATAACAAAAAAACAAAAAGGTGTTCCCTTGAATTCTGAATACAACATGTTTGAACGATCAATTTTTATGATGTCCTTCAATAAATTTGAGTACTTCCATCATATTATTTCTCATTATAATATTCAAGGTTGACTAAAACAAAAACATCACACTAAAAGATAAAAATAAAATAACAAATATAATTTTTATTCACAGTTGCGCATTAAAAATTAATTTAACAGAATAAAGCAGGATCAATTAAAGAATGAAGGAGGCTCACCTGTGAACCTTTGATTGGCCAGAGGGTCTGACCAGGTGTAGTGCGTACAGATAAGACATCAAACCCATGGCCAAGGTAATAGCTGGAGAACTTCTTAATGTGCTTGGGCTTGCTCATTAGCCATGGGAGGAGGACGACCAGTGGAGGACGAGTTTTGGACTCGTGGACCAGTCTCAACCTCTTTTCCTTGTTGGCATCTTGCTTTTCCACCTTTTCCAAACTTAAGCTCCCTTCATTTGTGGACAGCTCAAAGCCAGGACATGGACGAAGGACATGGAGGTAGCGGTATAATGGTCCCTGAAGTGCAGCTGCATGTCGCGGGATGGCTTGATCCTGTAAATTTTCAATTTACTGACGTCATGCAAATGCTGGATTGGAATTGAAAGATAAAGAGCTGGATTTATCCTTTCACTTGTCACACAAACAAAAAGTCATGAAAGAAAAGAATTAACTGTATTATTCTATACTTCATGAAAACTGTACTGTAAATTATGATACAGAATTTCATACAGCTGCATCATATTTTACACTAATAAACTCCAAGTTGAGAACATGCAATCACCCACTAATACTTAAAAAAAATGAACTTATATTTACTTTATATAATCTCCAAGTTATCGTGATATATTAAGAAAAAAATTCATTACAGTTGGTGAAAACTTCATAATGGTTTCATCAGGACAAAATATGAGATATTGTATGCCTAATAAGAAATACATTTTTTTTATTTTGACCGAAATCACGGAAAATATATTTTCACTACATATTATGGAAAGCGATAAAATCAACATTAAGATTTTTAAAACTACACAACTATCTACTTTCACTGCTTCTGCCACAACTCCTTCCAAATATGGACAATTTCAGCATACTACTAATAAAGTACTGACATTGTGGTCACACAAACATCTTCTTTCGTACCGCCAGTGTGGTTGGAATCTCTCTCAACTACAGGGCCTGTGTAGCCAGCAAGAGAAGTACAAAAGTACATCTAAGACAACAAATATTTTTCAATTCCCAAAAATAAGTGTAGAAATTAATAACAAAAATTTATTTTATTTCACTAAAGTTGGTCGCACCAAATTCAAGATACAGATTCTTGAATAAACCCTAAATTATGTTTGCAGACAGTACTTTTTTGCCAAGGAATAAAAAATTTATATTATTAACGCATGTGATTAGTCCAAAGATGGGTGGCATACCTATGCAAGGGAGAAACTTTTTCAGCAAAAAAACTTCCCCTCTATCCACTCCCTGCTTTTGACTCTCCTACAGGTTCTAAATCTAAGGATTCATTTAGGTCACTTGAAAATAGACCTATGTAATTGATCGGCCCAAAAACAATGATTTTGTTAATGATACCATGAAGAGGTTCACCTAGGGAATGGACACTCCATTTTGTTATTATATGTGCAAGTATTTGTATGACCATACAGCGTGTTCTCCACTTTTCTATCAAGTTCATCGACATTTTAAATCAATATCTTTTGCCATCTTTTTCCCACCAATTCTAAAAAAATTCTTGTGTTTTTAGAGTGTCTATTAAAATACATTCAGCTAGAAGTAAATTGCATTAATGTATAGGATGAAAATGCTTTTTGAAAATGATGAAACAGAAGTTTTTTGACTAACATGTTCATAGGTTCTCTATTTGCTAAATTAAGACATACAGTACACCATATGAATAGATACGTGAATTTTATAGACACTTTGCATATGAAGTTACATGCTGTATTCTTCATTAATTATACTATCTAATTATTTTTGCCCAATTTTGATCTCTCCACCACTTTAATCATGAGATTTTTATATGCCAACATTTAGCAAGAGGTGTAGTAAGATGGACAAGTTTTCCTGCTAGCAGTTTTTAATCTCATATGGTAATGGAGAAAACAGGCATTGAAATATCAAAGGATTTTAGCCAATGACTTAGTATAGCCTTATACCAATGAAATTGAACAATGGCTGAACAAAAAAGTCTCTGAAATATTAGCCTCCAACAAAGCACTTTAAAAAATATCAGTTAGAAGGATAGAGACTTCATCATGTCTCAAGAATAAAAATGTACCTTTTTTGTGAATTTTTCAATTATAAAATATTGATTTATTTTTCTGACTTTACTTATTAATGACATTACAGCATTTAACCTCCTTAACTTTGCATATAGTACACAGCTTCAACCCCCAAAATTTAACTAACTTACTATGCCATACATGTGGTTCTTTCTTTAGTTTCATTCCTACCATCATCCTAAACAAGAAAATCTGCTTACCTTAAGAAGCTTTGGGATCCCAGCTACGGCAGTATGAATGAAACGAGCTGAGCGTAAGAGCACCATGTTTTTGGACAGGCTACAAATTACTCACAGAAGTTCAAAGTCCCTGCAATTAAGAAAAAATCCATCACAAATTAAAAGTGGAAAACATATCTATACATTCACAGTAATTTTAGTTTAGATCATAGAACGATCTAATGCCAAACTATGTAAGCGGCACAGGAAAAATTGTCACCCTTGAACACTGGCAACTTTAGATACAAATATCTCAAGCAGAGGCAATACTTGAGAATGACTAACTCATAATCAATAGATCACTTCAGTTTTCTGGATTTAAGATTTTCTTAAGTCCCAAAGAACAAAATTTTAAAATATCTTCATTTCAGTCACTTCGAAGTGTGTGTCATGAAACACTCCGTTCAATATTTTAAATGTTACAGACTACTATCACAAGAAAGCACTTACCCTCAAGATTCTCATGATAATGCATGCCAAACTATCAAAAACAACAAAACTAGGCATATTTAACATCAAGTACTTCGGCATATAAAAATTAAATCACAAAATGTGAATCTTAGAACTAAACTTAGCCCATTTTTGCCCAAATTATTTCTTATTTTAATTTTTTAGCATGCTTTGTTACTTTAATTTACTTTAAGTAAATAAGTCATGTTGACATGAAGCTGCCTCCCTTAAAAGTACAACAATACTATGCTCCAATTATGGAACTCTGGGAACGAATGGGAGAATGAAAGCAAATCCATGTTTAACCCTTTTACTGCCAACAGGCCGATATATCGGCCCTCACTGGTTGT
>LYUA01000490.1:242962-253129 GCA_002093875.1 Calopteryx splendens | reverse complement strand
AACTTTAAATTACTCCTTTCCATAGGAACATTTTATTTTTTCAGTCAAAAACCAAAATGAAACTAGAACACATGTGAGAGCAAACATTAACTATGCCATGTCTTGTTGATAAAAATGCCATTCTTTTAATGCTACATTACATAATGTATGATGATTGATGATTATTTAAAAAAAAGAATTTATTTGGGAAATGAATAAGCCTTATTAACCCTAATTTTGCAGCATGGGAGTTGACTAAAATAATTGCTTTAACATTGGCATACAAAGACTATTAATTGTGAATTCAAAAAATGTACATTCCCATTGCTACCTTCCAATAAGTACATGACATTATTGCGAACAAGAAAGAAAGCAGATGTGAAGGGTTACCAGGTAATAATGGCTATTCTTCACCTGAGGAAATTGCGTGAATTTTGAATTAGTAATTAAAATAATTAGTGCCTGCAGTAGGAAAGAATATTCTGTATTAGGCTACCAAACAGTTGCTACCTGTAGTTCCCAATATTATAAATTAATGTTTTTTGAGATACATTTTCATAAATTTACATTTTGTATTACACAATTACATATTTTCAACAATAGATAACTATAAAATTTTCTTAATGATGGGTTTTAACATTAAAACCCTTCAATAAAGAGAGCTTTTTAAATCACATAAGTACCTAAATGTTTGGTTATGCTTATATGCCCTTTGAAGTTGGACAGAGGTGGAGGATCAATTGAAATAAAATTTCATTTAAATTACTATTACAATAAAGCAATAATGAGTAACTCATGTGGTAATTTGGTTAAAATTTTTAAATTCACCTGCTTGTTTACAAATATTTTTATGCATAATTAGGCACCTAACAGAAATTAGTATTAGCTTTGAGAGTTTCTTTGAAATAAACGTTAAAGTTTGCTAAGTCAAGCAAACTTTAATGCCTGCCACAATAAGTTTAAATTAGGAGTTCAAGCCCCAATACTTTCATTTCTTACTAACTAGATGAAAAAAATATTTTTTTGAGGTTAGGTATTTACATGTCAACTACCTTACAATTAGGCAGTTAAATTTGCAGTTTAATTTTCATTTGTAGATTTTAATCATGCAATTGTATCAATTAAAGCATTAAAAAATGTCTTAAAGATGTAAATGAGTAATATATGAACAGTTTCTACTTATATGCACGTAACATAATTATTATAACAAGGTGAAACAAAATATTTGTGTGCTCAACCATAACATGTAACAAAAATATTTCTAGGGTTTTCCTCATCAAGGTTGGGAATGTAGATAACCAACATATCTTCTCCTCTAATGGAGACTTCTCAGGGGTTGAAAAAAGCTTGAATCCATCAACAACAACGACATGCACTATTTAGTCTTCCACTTACATTTAAATTATCCAGGACACAGTACTTAAACCATATTAATTTGAGTGGAAAGCCAAAGCTATAAGGAGTTACTAAAATTAGGAAGGAGATAAAGACAAATAAGAAATTTTATAAATTTCCAAAATCTCTTTTGATAGATGAATGACCACACCTCTTCCTCTTCAGCAGCCATTGACTCTCGAGATGGTGTAGGAAATACTCTCTGTGAGAACTTTATTTTAATTGAACCAGGTGCACGGGGAGGTGGAGGTTCTAATAATTCCTTATCTTTCTTCTTCTGCTCTTTCTTGTAACTGGTGGAGGCCATACTATATTTTCTTGAATTCTGTGGTTTATTTCTCTCAGTTGAAATTTTATCCCCTAGAAAATTCACACAATTTCAATTCATTCAACATACAGATATATGGAAAAACATGGTATTCAAATGTTGACTTAGAAAATGTATTATTTCATTTAATGGGCATTCTTGCACATAGATGTATTTCCACAGAGGTAACAAAGTATTTTTTAATTTTATATTCATTTAAGCCATTACTTCACATCCAGTTATTCCATTGAAGTACCGACATATTAAGAAATAGACCAAATGAAATCTATGAACTATTGACCACAACCGTAAGAATGGTTCCTAGAAAAGAAGCATGCAGCTCACTGTTCTAATTGATGATCAGGTAAAACCCGCACCATCTACATATTATACTTCCTGAAAGATGTTTTACATAACATTCCCAGAAATCACTCAAGCAAACAGAAAAAAATACCCAGTGTAAAGCTTTCTAACATACATGCATTCTAAAGTTAGACATTAATTATTTTTTTTATTAATTAAAAGTTAAAAAATTAATACAATAGTTTACAAACTCTGATTGAAAAAAATCAAATGACATTTCATTGTTCCAAATAATTCTGTACCTGATAGCACATTATTTGGCTGATGTTTCAAATCTTCCAGCTCTTGGGCCAGTTTTTGCCTTTCATTATTCCTCATTTCATCAATATTTTTACGAATCGATTCATCTATTGCTATTTGTTGTCGGACTGCTTTTCGATGCAAATTTGCTTTCCTTTCTGAAAGAGTTTTAGCATGCCAAATTTTACAAATTATTCACAGAGTGAAAATTTAACTTTTACATAATTCTATGATAAAAATTTTAATTAATAAGTATATGTATATTAATAAAAGAATTATAATCTGCAAAATATTCTCAACATTCTAATTATTAGGCTGAAAATAAGTGCAGTGGATTCTTTGCACAGAAGGAAAAGTGTAACATCACATGGATTTGATTGCTTTTGTGAAAGTAAATTCCCTTAAGAACCATAAAAGTAATATGAGTATTAAAGGTCACCAGTACATTATTGAGGGAAATCTACCGGTTAGGGTAGGATTATGATGGATCCACGGCAGTAACATCTTAAAAGCCCACAATATAATAGCACATGCTTCAATTCCACATATTTTCTGCAACCCTTCATTCCGCATGGGCGTGAGCATGTTGGACGTCCAACATGTTTAATCTTTTCCTCCCTCTACCCTGTTTACCCAACATTCTCCCCTCTATTACAGTATTTAACAATTTTACTACCAGTATTACCATTAAAATATAAAAATTAGAAGAGCTGAGGTCACATCGCATCCGAATCTCAGTCGAGAAAAATTATTTTTAAAATTAAATTCTTCAAGCAGGATTCGAACACATGACTATCTATCATGCCCATTTCACCCAAATTTGTGTTGGCGGAGGTGAACCACAGGGTTCCAACATTTTAAGACTCCTTGTCACATGTGATTCTCTGGCTACGGTAGCATCAGGACCCATTGAATTTCATATTTAAAATTACTGGGGGGTGCAAAAACTTGGTATTAGCCCTATGGGTATTAGTTATCCTCACTACACCACTGCACGGAGGGGTTGCATGAGTCGAGGGATTCTACGGGAATATTAATCATGAATTACCTTCTTAGAGCGCAAAATCCACGCCTACAAAAAAACGCTAGCGTTTGAAAGTGCGGCACTCTTGGTAGAGAAAAATTCCCGAGTCGCCAACCGGCACGTAGATGTTCAAGTCTTCTGCTGATTTTGGGAATTTTTGTGACCGAGCATAGTAAAAAATTAAATATAGAAACCATGGTCTGATGACAAGTAACGCAACATTTTCAATTGATTTTCGCCTTAATCGTGTCCCTCGATTTCCGAGCAGGGAAGAGTTACGACCGGTGTAACGACATGAATTCACGTTTTCTTAATACGACCAAAATAAATTCAAACTTCAAATCAAAGAAAAGGAATAATATTATTACAGAAACTTCTTTCCTGGTTTTTACGTAACTCGCCGTTAACCAATTCACTATAGGCACCAATATATTACTGGAAAGATGGGCAATTATGGTTACCTTCCTCTGGATACAAGGGAATTCAATTTTTTTTAAATGATTTCTTCCAATCCAGTTAGCAACACATAAAAACGACGATACTCATCTAGCATGCCGAACTATCACCTTTAGATGCACGCTCTAAATCCGATGAAGTTGGCGATTTCACAGCGTTCACTTTTCTTTTTACTGTACTGGCTCGCCGACATCATTCATAATACTTTCTTAACGTAATATACATTGCCTTAGGAGTATATGCTATTTTCACTCCTTCCCTATTCATTGGTTCCATTTCCTCCGAAACTTCTTTATGACAATAGTCCAAATAAAACTGAAGTCGATCATTTACCTGACTTTTCTTTTGCGAGCAGTTCATTTCTCTTTATAATGCTTTCTAAAATGCATTCTCTTTGGTCCTTCTTTTCTTCTTTAGTCATTTGTTTTTCTAATTCATCCCAGATGCCTGCGTTTTCTTTAATTAGTGTAAATACTAATTCGTTATCACTTTTGGAACAAGAACTTTCTAATTCATTGATTGTTTCTGCTAAAAATAATTCAAAAATGTAAGGCGGGTAACTTGCCTGAAAGAGAAACATAATTGTCAAGTTAAAGCGGGCAGGACAAATTTTCACCCAAGAGCCCCCAGAGATATTTACTTTTATGTAACAATCGGATGATATGAAGTCCACATTCTTTGATAGTTCTTTTGTACAAGGCACTCGGATAATTACAGTATCATTGGTTTGTCTCCAAGAATAGTTCTTCACAATTAATGGCATATTTTATCAATTGGTCGGAGAACGATGTCATAGAGGAAATTTTCCCCATCACATTCTCTAACTCGAACAGCAATAGAGGCCTGCTACGAATACACAGTACTCACAAACAGCGAAACAACATTTCGGCTCTCATGGAAGTCTTTTTCAATAAGATGCGCACTCCATACTGGAGCGTTACCATGACAACCGTGGACACGGCGGGAACACGATTCTCATTAGAAAATGTTAACCAATTAATTCTCTCTGTAAGCAGATAATAAATTATGCAAGATGTATTCATTTGATAAAAAGGTTTTATTACGACATATCAATGTATTTTACACCGGATTTCTGAATAAATTTCCCACAGATGTGTAAAAAATGGATGCACCAATCCCCATTGTTGAATACACATAGCGATATGATATCACCAATATCACTTTTTGACAATTAATATATCAAATGGTATCATAAAAATGTCGGACTTAATTTACGCCAAGGCTTTTCTGCAGCAAAGAAGTTCTGAATCAAAACTAAATGTGTACGTTAAAATTGTTTTGTCAATTATTATTTACTCAGAGTGGCTGAAATCATTCATAATATTGCATTTATTATGATTTTTGTCAAGGAAATATAATTGGTTTTAGTTGCTTGCATAACATTTTCTTGCTATGGTATAAGTACATAGTATCTATTTTTTAAAGCACCTTTTCTTAGAAAATTATCTTTTTACAATGAATGCTTATATGAAGTTAATTATTTATTATGAGATACTTTCAACCAGAATAAAGTGCTAATTGAAGTTCAAATCATGTTGAACAATATGAAAAAACATAAAATAGTCTCAAAAATAATTTATTTCCATTCAGTTATTCTTATTGCAATGTGTGTGGAAGTTTATCACCCAATATTGTCTTGCATATGTTCAACTTCTTCAATCAACTTATTATTTATCCGCATCACCGCATTTTTGAACTATTCTTTGTTACCTAATTCCTATATTACCCTAAAGTTAAGCCTACTTTTTCCATTGAAAAATTAATGGAAGGCAATATGAATTAAATACTTAGCTTACACATTTTTATAGTTTATTTTATCCTTCAAATTGTAATAAAGATCTGATCTATTAATTTTTAAGGATTAGCACATAATTTAGTATATGAAAGCTGAATGAAATTTTATACCACAATTCAATATCTGGTTGAAACATATGCTTCCAAAATATATTCAAATGTTTAATTTAATTATATGTCTACTATAATATTGCAATATCAGTGTATTTGTATAAATATCATAACTTTGACTCATTTCATGGAACAACTTTCCATGCTGTGCTCTGTGGATTCATCATCTTGGCCTAACCAATTGGGCCATGGCAGATAATTTCAATGACAATAAATAAACAAATAAATTAGAATGCATATTATATTATTGTTCCACCTTTTTAGATATGACCATATAACTGCACTGATTCATAAAATACTTGTGGAGCAACCACCAAATGCTGTGGATTATATTGAAGAATATAGCAGAAAATTAAAGGAAGAACATTTCCATCAACTTGATGTATTCCAAGATGAATATCAGCCACCACCTGATCTTGATTTTGCAATAAATTGCTCTAAATTATTGAAAATAGTGAGTTATTTCCACAAAAGGCAACAATAACCATAATGCATTAGTGTGTTCAAATTTTATCAAATTGGTGTGCAGCTAAATTATTTTATTTCCCTGGAAACCTCAATAGCCTTCTTCGAATGAACCAAAGCCAGCAGTTGAAGATGAGGAGAATCCTGAATCTCCAATACCAAATCTTTTGGAAAATTTTTATTATTTCGAACAAGCAGGAATTACTTTTCCAAAACATGAAATATTTTGCCTTGGGCTCTCAATTAAAGCCTTCTCTGAAACACTGGATGAATTTGAAAAAATCAGGTAAATTCACATTTTGATGTTCGCATGATATTTTACATAATAATAGAAAATTATGTAAATGAGATTTTTAAACATGAGAAACTTAACTAAGTACCTTAACTGTCAAAGTAATGGAAACAGTTCTAGTTCTTGAATCACAGATGTTAATCCTTATTGGTTTTTAAACATATTGCAAGACATATACTCCTTAATTAAGTATTAGAGATCAGCTCTGTCTATAATTTTATTCCAATAATCCTTGGTTACAGTATTTAACCCACAAAAACAAAGTACGTTCAATAAGTCAGGGTATAACTCACCTGCACCCCTAAGGTGCATGAAATTCAGTCAGGGTAGAAGGAGCCAGCTCCTTTCCATGTGCAACCCTATGGTTTTCCATTAAGACCATAAATGAATACCTACAACCTGAAAAATCATGCAGTTTGGGTAAAGTTGAGGTTTTTCAGTGGAATTAAAACTGGAGTCTCAAGTCAGTAGCCAAACATTCTATCAACAAGAATACCATGCCACTATTTGCACTGTATTAATATTATAAAGATACATATGCCTAACTTTTTGACTGACACACAATTCTGAGGTACTTCTAACAGGGCAGCAAGCCCTTTTTTTGCCTATTGATTAGCGTTGGATATCATTTTCAAAAATTTTTAGGAACAATTGTCTCGTTATCCATAGTTGAAACTTTCAGGGATTGTACATGGGTATGTTTACCATCTATAGCATAACAGAAGCACTAACACTGAAGAGCTGATGTAGACATCCAGGGTTTGATATAACAACTTAGCATGTAAAATATTTACCCTCCTTTGCTGATTAATATTATTTTAATTGTTAAATACAAAGATTTTGCTTTGCTAAGTTTGCACTTGGACTAAAATTTAAAAGTTTGAAGATTCTCATTCTTTCAAAGTTTTCTCATCTTTTGCTCGATATTTTGCACAAACATTGCTTCAAACATGAATTTATTGCCATATTCTCTTTTTTTAATGTTCTTTGCTCTCTTTCATCTCTAAATGGTCACCATGGTGATTCATCGTCATTCCAGACATATTCAGCCATATTACTGTGGCATTACTGTCCGGCCCGAGGTGTCTGCACCTCAACCTCACCACGGGAGATAGGACTTGTATAGCAGTCACCGTAGGAAGAAAAGGGAGTACTGCAGTTGGGAGATGCAGTGTAAAAAGGCATAACTTTATGCTGCGCTGAGTGAAAATAGGATATAACTCGTAATTGTCCAATCGCTTCCAGCAATTTAAAATTTTGAAGGCCAATGTTTTAGCCTCCCTACATACTGTGCTGAGCACTCCCCCTCCCAATTCCCCCTTTACACATGATCTGAACATCGCCCCTGAAGTGCGTGACTCATACTCACTGCTACGTCATTCTTTGAGGGAGACCCGGGGATGTGAGAGAGTGATAGCTGCCCTTGCTTGGGTTTTGGTCTTTTCTTATCCCATCACAGACGTGTAAATGTTGGAATTTGCCTCAGCCATCATTGAACCTGGTATTATCACCTGTAACTGGACTCATGTTTCTTAATAAAATTCTTACCATAAGTAATATTTACTAAGCCCAACAAAAGCATGGCAAAATGGTAATTTAATAATTCAAATGTTAGTTAAATATAATAGCTGTGGAATACAATTATTATTGTAAACATCATCACAGAAGTCCACCGTACACAAAATGTTTATTATGTAATGAAAAAATGAAATTTGAAGTGGGAAAAGACCTTGTATTCATCTTTTAATTTTAAATACCTATCTTACTTCAGATATTGGGGGAAAATAATTGGCACTGAAAAAAACTACTACATTCTGGAAGTGAAATTTCCAGCTGAAGCATTTGAAGAACCAGAAGTGGAAGAAGAAGTAGAAATTGCCCCAGAGGAGCCCGAAGAGAAGGATGAAACTGCTGAGCCTGAAATGGAAACACGGCCAGATATATCAAGCATTGAAAAAATTGGAATTTTTGCCAAAGTTAAAGTACCCCCATTCCCTAAAGTGCCAGAAATAAAAAATGTTGAGGTGAAAAAAGAGAATCCTGGGTCTGGGCTCAATGCTAAGGTTTGTTTCAATTTTTTACCATTCCTCTTTCGATCATGGCTTTAATATACATCAATAAATTTTGACCAACTAACACTCAAAAACTCGGGGTTGTGAACAGCAAGAAAGTGAATGAAGCATAGTTCTGAGAAAAGTATTTGGGTTTTCCAAAAATAATTAAAATACCTTCATAAAAGTAGTAACTAAATCTTCAAGAATTGCATTTAAATGAAATCATAAAGATCCGATCATATGAAAAAATCATCAAAACTTGAACATTTTATGCTCAAATTGTAATGAGCAGTAATGATTTACATGACTTGTAAATACAATATTAAGATTTTGAGGATAAGCTGATACACCAATTGGCACCACTCATAGGTTCATCACACAGCTGGAAAATATTTATTACCATGCTCTTTAAAAATGGAAGTACCTATGTACCATAAAAACAATTGGCAAGCACAAAAATAAGATATAAAAACTGCATTAAATATCTGTAAGTATGGTAGGTAGGTAAGGGCAAAGCTCATATCCACTGAAACCTTACGTTATGTGAGCTTCATGTAGATGTATTCAGGGTGGGGGACCAAATGTGTTACCAAAGGTTATTTTTAATTTATTTAAAAGGCTGAACAAAAAAAGGAGCACTAATCAATACTCTGGCAATAATGTCGCCCAAGGGTTGATTTGAACAGAAACTGGTTTTTCCACAGAATACTTTTTAATGCAAAATACTTTCCAGGTCTACTATGTGTGCAATGATCCTAGTGAGCAATGGATCAAGCTACCTGACGTCATACCAGCTCATATTGCAGCTGCAAGGAAAATAAAGGTTGTCTTTACAGGAAATTTGGAGCATGAGGTTTGTAATTAAGAAAAGTTTCAGAGTGATTATTTTCTATGTTAACGCCATGATAGTGGGTAATTTTCAATGCAACTACCAATGCAAGTAAATTAGATTAATTAAAAGGACCTACATATTTTATTAATCTTTCATTATGCATCAATTTCTATTAATGTGTAGTAATAGGAAATATTATTCTGCAGTAGGAGGCATTTCCAAATGTATTTCAGTCCTTCAAATTGATCAGTGAACGTATTCCTTTGCTTTATAGGTGACAACATATCCTCCCTTTCCAGGCAATGAAATGAACTATCTAAGGGCACAAATATCTCGTATTTCAGCTGGTACTCAAATCTCCCCCTTGGAATACTACACCTTTGATGAAGATGAAGACTACGAAGATGAAAATGGTAATGCATGATGAAATGAATATCATACTTAACCCTTTGAGTGAGTCAAAATTTGCATGTAAATTGCCAGGCTATTTTATATTTTAATTAGATAGAGTATTTTGATTAGATGTGTAGAGTTTACAAAAAATGTTTTTCATTAATATTCATAATAATTTGCTAAAAATTCTAAATTTAGACCAACATTATCAAAATGAAATCTAAGAAAATAAAACATTAGGTAATTCATTCTTATTTATATTTATACCCATTAAAAAAAGTCGATGAGAGTGACACTGGTACTTACGGGAAAAGTTGTCAACATCGCTCACAGAGAAGTTGGCATGGAAAGAGTTAACCAAAAATGAATGACATTTTGTTTTCTTAAATTTAGAAATTAAATCTCGAATGAATTACTATAGCATGCCAAACATTTTCAGCA
>LYUA01000490.1:218057-235122 GCA_002093875.1 Calopteryx splendens | reverse complement strand
TCATAATGATAAAATTCCACCACATCACGCCTGAAACTTCTCTCTTCGTACCTAATAAGGAAATTGGATGAGAAGTGTATAGCCCACCATGGCAACTAAAATCTGAAAACATTAATCAACTTCAGATGAAGAGTATTCCAGTGAACTTACCAATGTGCACCCCAGTAGAAGTGAAGTTGTGCAAACTAGACATAGGGCTTAACTAGAGACAAAGGTAATAGAACTAGTTATAGAAGGAGTTTTTTGTCAAAACTTGGGAAAAAAAGATACGAGTATACTATTCTTCACACATCATATAATTCACATAATCATATAAAAGAGGTAATAATGTGTTTTTTTCTCAAAAAAGACCAGTAGCAATGGGTACAATGACTTCAGATAAACAGCACACTACACAATTACCTGAATTGTATCTTTAATGCCAGAGTAGAGATAAAATCCAGGTTGAAAAATAAAAACCTACCACTCTAAATGTAATTTTGTAAGTATTACAACATTAATGTCAAAAAGGAGCATGACAATACAAGATTGGTTTTATTTTAACATAATTAAGATATGCAAACCTGATATTTTGTTTTTGGAGAAAAGATAATAAGCAAAAGTAGCTTGCACCAAATAATTACAGTTATACTGGTACTCTCATTAACAATTAACTAGGCAGTGCTGATAACTTCATCAGTGCATTTCATACTTTATGACATGCGACACAGCATGTGAGAATGCCCATAAACAACACGATGATTCAATTTAACAAATTATGCAAGCAATACAAAATATGTACATCTTGAAAATATTGTCAATTTTTCATTGTTAATCTATACTATTATGGCAAAATATGGCCACTAACACTCACAAAATATCACTGGTGGCTTGACTTGCCTAATTTTGTATAATGCTATGGTCAATAGGGAGACTCAACGAGTCATAATAAGGTCTTTGGGTAGTTTTAATTTTAAACATTGATTGTCCATGAAAAAAAGAAAGTGATATTAAAAACACATTTTTTAGTTCCTCACCAATAATTAGTTTTTTATGAAACTTTTTTCACAGCCAAACAAAATTTAAAACTTTAATTGCTAAAAAAACCTTAATTTGGACTTCATGAGTTCCCCCATGACAATGATGATACAATGGGTTCATTTACACTATCGGGGTTTCAGCTGAATGTAAGAAAGACTGACTGGTAGAGAGTATGTTTAATAGTTAAAAACCATTTGTATTGTAAAAACAACAAGCAAACAATTCAAATGAAATACTGTATTCACAGCAAAGCATTTTATATAAAAATTATGGGATGCCAAGGGTGGAAGACTTCGGTTGAAATTCCATGAGAAATATATTTACAGAGTCAATTTGTCACTTGTTACACTGACCAAATGTGCTTTAGTATGGTATCAGGAGACCAGAAGAAACCTAAAACCAGGTCTGATAATATGTACAATGCTACATGAAGTAGCATTTAAATGCTATAAACACAAAATTGTACCAATATTGATTTAGAATTTGTCCCCTTGAATCACATTTCATTTAAATTATGTACAACACATCATTTCCAAATGAATAAAATACAAAACATGAATGATGTAAAAGAAACTATTTGGTGGTACAATGGTTGCTGTATAGGCCAAAAAATGGCACCCTTTAAAGGCATTATGCATATACACAAATGTATAAATATGTATTCTTGTACATGTGTAAGTCACACTGTAATGGCATCAGTACAAAACTGGCATTACAACAGTCACAGTTTAATATTTTGAATAAAAAATATATGGTGCTAAAACTGTAAGAGCATATGGTAGAAATAACATCTCCTTTTAAAATTCATAAAATGTTTTTCTGTCTATAACTATAACAATAAAACTGCAATAGTACATAATATTTATATATATTTGTTACAATGGTATAGTTTAATGTTTGTAATAAATGTCTGATTGTGAAAAATATGGTCAACATTTTATAAAGTATATGAAAAGCTTTCAATAAACATTAAAATGGATTAATCAGGTTACTTTGGAATTTTGTGCAAATGGAAATGGCGTCAATGGTACAAGGCTTTATATTATTGATTTCTCTAAGGCACTTTTAAACTGTGCAATAAAACACAAAGATGTATTTGTGCTTAATCTTTCTGAAGACCATCTCTGCAACTAATTAGTTAAGCACTCTATTCTTCAGAAAAACCACAGCTATACATGATTAAATACTCATCCGTGAGTACTGCTGCATTTCATCAGCATCCATCAACCAACATGCAAAGTAAATGACAGTTAACATATTCACATCCTTCTAGAAATACGTTCCATGAAGCCTATTAGGCTTTAGTAACAACGTAAATGAGGCACTGCTCAGGATGACTTCGAAACACACAACTCAACTACATTTAAGCCCATCCTCCTGTCAGTTTGTGGAACATTTCCAAATTCAGAGATTGGTTTGCTTCCTTAGAGCGCATCGAAAGGAATATGTATCCACCAATAAACTCGTGAATGACTTTGCAATCAGCAGACAGACAGCTAAAGATGATATTTCCCTCCTCAAACTGAACCATCATGTGCTTCACCTCCCAATTTACATTCCATGCCTGCAAGTACAGAACAAAAAAAAAACATTTAGTCATACCAAATAAGTTTTGGCATGATAACATAAGATTCACGACAGTTTTGTGAACACTTATTCGTTTTCAAATAAAATTAAAATAGTTAAAATCCTTTTAAAATGTTAGCACAATTTTTGACTCCATTATATTAATCCTAATTTATAAGTAAATCTACATCCAAGTCACACACCCAGAAAATCCCAGGTTGGAAAATAATAACAATTGAAATAATAATTGAATAAGTTTTCAAACTGACTTTCGCCACTTCTACTTTTATTTGTCATAAATATAGTCACTCACTTTCATAGTGTTGAACCTCCAGGTCTTCAAGTGATCGCCAGTGGCAATATCCATGCGCATAAGCCTATTGAAGGCAACTCCCAAGAGTTCTTCTTTCCTATGGCCCATGAACTTTACGACAAAGAGAGACACGCCATAGTCGGGAAGAGATTGCCATGCCCTGATGAAATTCATCTTTGCTTCTGTCAGAGAAAGTGACTTAACATTGCCATGGGCTTCAAGGATCCTCTGAATCAGCTGGGAACAAGAATAAAACAATATTTTCAAGATTTTTACTCTCATAGCATTGAAATATCAATAAAAAACACTCCACAAAAAGATATGGAATCTTGCAGAGTAAAAAAATAAAGAACTCAGAGACACATAATAGATAAAGACAATTGATTTTGTAGCTAAACTCTCTTTATCATGCATAAAGCACAACAATGAGCAACAAATATATAACAAGCACAATTGTACCCGATTCCTCATTCGTTAAGCAGCACATACACAACAAATGGGAATATTATTTTGTTTGCCAGAAGCAAAATATTAGAGGATAAGTTTCCATGGAATATGACACTGCATAGAGAGATCATTGACATCAATACCGAGGACATATGCAATCTCCAGAACCAGTATTAGAGGGTTGATGATTCTGTGAAAGGATTTCACCATATCCCCAATGAATATAATCAACTAAATCCTTAAACCAATCTCTAATATGCTTCAAGGTTTGTAACCAGAAAATTTAGTTCATTTTTCTGGCTGTATTTCAAATATGCTACTTAGACTAAGTTTTCTGTTCAGACATCACTGATGACTCATGTATCTGTTTATTGTCTTTTGTCCCTGAAATTCCATGCCACTCTAAGCTTGCCATCAGGGGGTAAACCTGACTAATCCACAAAGTATTTAACATTACAAAAAGCATTTAACCCGAGAATTTTACCTAAATGGTATGTAGATCACATTTTATGACTATATATATATATATATACACATGAAAATGCAAATTTTATAAATTAAATTTGACAATGGTTTAGCATGCATTTTTATACCAATAATTTAAATTGTTCATTAGAATCTGATCAGATTTCAGAAAATGTATTAAATTCGATTTAATGGAATTCGATTGATTCAATGGATTCAATTTATATGGAAAATTTATAATTAAACAATATATTTCCTCGATCCTGTATCAATTTTTAAAACATAATGTATTTCAAAATTAACACCATGCAATAACACACTTTCTTAAATTCATGCATTTGATGACACAAAAATATTATTTGGGCAGAGATTATCATTAATCTAAAGCCAAACTCAACTATAGGAAACATACAATGCTGAAAATCCCACAGCTAATATATCTTTCATGAGAAATTATTGGCATTGAAATATACACAAAAGGACACACACTGAAGTTTAAACTTTCTGGAGGTAATAGGTTGTGGGATAAATGTGAAAACATAAAAAAGAAAGGGAGTATAAACCTAGCGAAGTACTAAGTGTGCAAGCTAATTTATCCAAACACTAGAAAGTATTGTTTTCAGAAGAGAGTTAATCATATACAGATTTCCACTGTTCTGGCTCCCATCCATTCATTACCAAAAGCAATAATTTTTTCTTTCCAGTTCTTTTACCATAATTTATAAAAATGTCTTCTGCGTTTATTAGATAATCCACAATGCTAAGAACTTTCTGCAACAAAAATGTCATGTTTTAATACACACCATTTCTTTAATTTTCTGAATTAGTTCATTATGTGAATAATGGTGATCATTTTCTTTAGTATATAGATAGCACAAAGATTTTGGAGAGGATACCATCATAGGCTGAGAGTGACATGATAAGAAAAATTTTCATGCATTATGCATCTATATCCATAAATATCTCAATCATTAGCCTAATTTTTCTAATGTTGATTTTCATTTGGTATACTTGTATTTGGCTTTATAGACAAGATTTTGTACCTGGGATTTTAAAAGCTTGATGGTACCTGTTATTGTTTACCTTTAATGGCTGTGGAGGTGACAAAATGTATGTCAAACTGAAAATAAGTTTTCATGAAAAATGGCTTACTGACACATATGCATAATTCCATTTAAGAATGTACTTTTACTGGTTGAATTATCTTCCAAGGCTCACACATTACTGTTAAGATGAGCCAAGGACAAATTTTTAACAAGCAACATATCACATAATCGGTACCCAAGTGTGTAATACAAAACCTGAACAGCACACAGCACAAATAAGGATAATCAAAAGTAGTACAATCAATAAAATCAGGTGAAAACGTTAGTCATAATTTATTTTTATAGAGTAGTACACAGCAGATATGTTCTAAAAGAAATTTAGAACATTAATTCCTTGAAGCTCTAATGTAAAAACTGATAAAATAATTATCAATTCCTAGCTGAGGAAAAAATGGATAGACATTTGTAAAATATGTACAGTGTATGATAAGAAAGGACAGAAGAGTGCAATCATGCACATCTAACCTAGGTTCTTGTTCCTAACTAGAGTATACTGGATACTATGGTCACAATTATTGAGCATAAAAACCAGGGCCACATTAAAAGAAGATTCCCGCATGCAGCACATCAAAAACAGTGGTCATAATGCAGGAAAATTTGGTGCAGACATCGATGATATCTAGTGCTGTTCTAAGGGAAAAAAAACATCTGGAGAAACATTAGTTACCAATTCTTTATCTGCTGGACAGCACCCTCTACAATTCTGTAAAAAAAGATCAACATTTCAGCTACAAGAAGAGTAGATAATATAAATACACTATGTCAATGGCTGTGTAAAAAAACTACACTTTAGTAAACACTGAAAAAAATGCATATTTAGATAAATAAATTTAGAAAGTAGTGGAAAATACACAGCTTAAGCAACCAGTCACATAATTCTATTAAAAGGGAAATGGTGATTTCCCCATTGAAAGCATTTTTTTACTGAGTAAGTTGAAAAAATCTTGTTTTTAATCCAAACAGCTTAGCACAGCTTTTTAATGCATTATTGATAGTATAACTACTCAAGCACATTATACTATGAGATTCCTAAGGGAAATTAATCTCAAAAAAGTTGATATGGAGAAAAATACTAGTTACAAAGCTCAGCTTTAAAGCAATTTATTATGTGGTATCAGCCATTAAAAGGATTAATAATATTTTTCACACACTCCCAAAACTAAACGGCATTTTCAAATATCCAAAATGTCTCTAACCTTTCCCTTTAGTTTCCTGAGGAACCTTGATGCAATGTAATCCTCTGGGTTGATGTCAAGTGAGCTCGGACTAATGGCAGGTGTGGGTGCTGGACGCTGCATTTGTAAGAATGCCATGATAGACTTAACTTCAGCCTCATAGGAGCTGTCTGCAAGGGAACGCCCCTTGGCTCCTAACCGACAGGCTGCCATCCACTTGGCATACTGATCCTCCTTTAGGGGAGAGAAAGAGTTCACAACTATAAGATTAAAGAGTCTTAAGTAGAGGGTAAAAACAATACCAATTGACTTGTGAGTGCTCTCCTCCATTTTGGTATTTTCCCTTATACTTAAATAAAGGTCAACAAAGACAACATAGAAAATTTCCAGCATATGAGCAAGCAGCAAAAATTTAATTTTCCTATTTTATTTTCCAAATAAGGAAAATATGAAAATAAAGTACCTAGTTTTATCATTAGAGGGGCATACCAATGGCTTTGATTAGTGAAAATGCTCAAGCATCACAGTTTTTTTCAGAGTAAATGTTGAAGAAAAGTAAAACAACCCTTCAACACTGCCAAGCTCCTATGCAGTAAGTATAAACAGAAAATAACAATAAATTGTCTTTTGGGGGCAAGATTGATACCATAATAGTCCTCTCTTTGACCTATAACCCATAAATGATAGTTTTTCCTCCACAAAAATCAAATTCAATATGTTACGAATATACCATTAGCTTCTTCCAGTACTGAAGAAAAAAATTCAGTCTAATGGGCATGATAAATGGGGAAAATGAAATAATTCAAGAAAATTAAAACTCTTAGCTAAGACTATTTGAAAATCAGGCAAAATATTTGGGCAATACACCACACCCAAGCCACATACCGAATCACATCTGATCCACATTTCTGACATTCCTTCTGAGCTTGGGACTTCTAACTTGATTCCAAACTTCCGGCTGGCCAAGTTCACTTCTGGTGTGACTTCACAACCCCTGAGATTTATGGTATGTGCAGCTGCGGCACCCTTCATTGCATCTTCTCTGGACTTGTACAGGCTCAGGTGAAGGTCACGACAAGTAAACCAGAACCTCTTGAAAGCTTTGAGAGTGAATCTCTTGGGTCTACAAGGAAAAAAAATAATGGTCATTTTCATAAGAATTAATTCAACTTAAGGTAAACTATACTGAGAGATACAGAACTTGAACATATCAATGACCAACTGAGGCCTTTAATTTCCAAACAAAATATTTTAAAAATTTTCTACATAGAAGTTTTCGTATAATCTGCCAATGACATCCAGAATTATGCTACCAAAATATTCTACGCCAAATGGTGTTATTTTCATATCACTTAACAGTATTTAATCTAAACTGTTTCAAACAATTAATTTCCACATACAGCTAGCCTCAACCATTAGAAGTATCACTGAGGGAGTTGTGCTGTCATTATTTCATCCAGTAATTAAATCAACATTAGTATTTTTTCATGGAATGGTAAGAAATGTGATTGAAGCATAAATTAAAATTATCACTGACATCAGGAGTTGCAGATATTACACAAAATAATACTGTCCAGCTTCTCTCCTATGTTTTTTTTTAAATTGTACTAAAACAAATCTCCATGTGAAAATTGGTCTCAACATTACAAAAAAGAGAGAATATTACATAATGAAAGAAATAGATAAAAAAAAATAATAATACTTAAAACTCAGTGAATAGATCAACTATCAATTATGAGTAAATTCAATGCAACAATTTAATTACAAAGGAAAAATAATTATGATTTTGCAAAGAAATTAACAACTATCAATTTCAAAATTTACAGCACTTAACATCCCAACTAATTCATTTTCAACTTCTATTATCATTTTACTCATCATCTTTGAATATAATCTGGGAATTGAGTCATGATGTGGGTACCTAAGATACAATCATAGAGAAAAGTATAAAGGCCTGAGTGCTTACTTCAAGAATCGTAGGTAATCATATAGCTCGGGAACCTGCATTATATCCCCGGCCTCTCCTAATGAAGTTGTAATGTGGGAACCTTCAAGTGTGACCTGCAAATCTGTTAGTGCGGCATCAATTTCATCATCGTCATCGACACCAATGCCTGATGAACCTGATTCATCCAAAGGTAATGGCTGTGGAACTCCAGCTTGCAGTGTAACTTGAACCTGTGACATTTTTAGAGTGATAAAATAAGTAATTTTCCAGTGAAGAAATGAACAAAATTAACAGAATGTACAGAGCTATGATATTAACACATGGTGTTGAAATAATACTAATTCATCAGTATGAATCATTATTATTTTCCCAGCCCTTTACAAGACTTTACTAAAACTATAAGTGAACTTAATGTGTGGCAATTTATTTTACACAATAAATTTCCTTAACTAAATCATCTCCATGAGGATAAAAAGTGAATATCTCCATGCAATTGTACCCATAAAACAATTTAAGTGAGTTGTACATACATATTCAAATTAATACTGCAAAACTGTTTTGATACATTCATATCTGATTCTCTATTTTATTAGAACATTTGAAAACTATTATCCTACGATTAAGATGACACCAAAAAACTATTACTGTATTTCCACAAATCTAAGATGATTTTTTTTACTTTCCAGAACTTCCAAAAATTAGGAGTCTTCTCTCAATCATAAGAAAAATAATTTGGTCTGAACAAAAAAAAATGAGAATCGACAACTTGGACATGTAAAAAAGTGCTTTAGTACTTGTGCTACATAAATCTGCAAAAGAAATAGAAACTTGGTATGGAAGCTACTTTATTACTTGAGAGCCATAATTATTTTAATTTTATAAATAGAGAACTTTAAACAGAAATAAAAGACAGCAAGGTAACAGTGGAACTAGCCACAAAAACAGACATCATTTCAACCTTGAGAGGTAGTTGTGTAAAGTAAAGTCATGAAGTGCATCACAACTTTGACATATGGTCATTTGCACTATGTATATGAGAAGGAAGATATAAATGCTGTAAATAAACTTGTTCTATACCAAACATGGAATAATTTTTATAAAGTTGTAAAATGAGAGCTTTAAATTACGAGAGAATTAAACTGAGGAAGTATCCAGAAAAAAACATACTTTGCTGCTGACTTCTGTATTAGTTATCATAACATGCATCTCAGTTTTCATCATTTTTTTTTCACAACAGGGTAAGGAAGGTGATTTTTGCAGAAGTCATATATGATAATTCATTAATGGGTAACTATTACGCAAAACTTTTTAAAATTTGAGACAGTGATGAATAAAGGTAAAAGAGGATATAAGATATGCTTTTATTAAGCATATTGAGTATATAACAAGCTTCTAAACGATACTTTTATTTATTTAAAAATTTCAAATGAGGGTGCTCGTGAACTGAGCAGTAAGGTCACTGTGAAGAGCTGCCAATGTATACATAGGCAATAAATTATAATAATAAAATGATTGACTATTTATTTTTTTTACACAACATCATTCATTATAATATCAATTAATTTATTTCTCTAGTGGAGTTCCAAAAGCAGGAGGTCATCTTCGTAATAATTGGATTTGCCTTAAAATTGTGCAAACACTGTATTTTGACCTGTCAACAGAGAGAACCAGAAACTCATCTCTAATCAGAAAGAACTAAGAAACCTTTCATCAAATATCAAAATCCAAAAAAAAATTTAAAAAAATATGCCAAATTTTTGGAATCGCCAACATGGGGCATGCAAGGGCATTGTAAGTTAATGCCAATCTAGAGTGCACAGAAGAATTCGCAGAAAAAATATCAATGCATGAATGTTTTTATCATTGATTTGGCTGCAACAAACATGGAAAATATTAAGTAAATAAAATTATGCATTTCAGTGCCTGACTGAAAGTGACAGGTGATGTAGCTTATGTTTAAGCCTGTTAAAAAGCAATGAATAACTCATAAGGGCTGAGGAAAGCACAAGTGACAAACCTGCAGAGCAGCAAACATGAGCATCTCCTCTTCAGTGCAATCGATTTCTTCGTTCAGGAGCTGCCACTTTGCCTGTTCATATATCTGGTTGATCCTCACAGCATCGTACTTGGGGTTGAGGTCGTAGAAGCAAAAGAATTTGAAGCGAAGGCATAGTGTATCGAATTCCCTTACACCTTGCTCCATGATTGACAGAGATGAATCCAACCAGCTGCAGGGAAAATTTTTACAATGACTGATTAAAACTAAAAAATCATTTATAAACTGACCATAACTAGCTATTAATAAATTGTAGTAAAAAAATTAATTGAATCATCTTTTCTCGATTACATTTTAGTTCGTGAAAATCATGCAAACCAGGGGAAATGCATTTTTCTTCAACTTGTGGTAATCATGCATCAAAAACACTTGTAAATACATTCATTGATATTTTACTACAAACAGAGACAACTATGAAGTTAATGTCAGCCCTTGATTGATTTAATATATATTAATTCTATCCAGACACACCAATAATCTGTCTTACTACATCTTGATTTCTAGAATTCTCCTACAAAAATTAAAACAGCCATAAAATTACAAGAATGTGAAGTGAATAAAGAAATTTCAAATATGTATGCACTCAAAATGCATCAATTTGGACTTATTTTGAGCCATCAGAATGACTTCAACTATGGTTATTAACGTCTCCCTGATCGAGATACTATTAAGATAAAAGTGCTCTTCTCAAGGCAATACACTAGTCTGTGTTCATCAACAATTTTTTCAGTGTGATTCATCAATACACCTGGTTTATTTTATAAATTGTTAGAGCAAATTGAGATTTTAAAAGTTTTATTTTCTCAATATGCAGCATTGTTTTGACCAATAAAAAGAAAATACACAGAAAAATAATGCTAAATAAGTTATTAATTAATCCATTATCAAATATTCAATATGAGATCAACATTTAAATTTGGGAAAAGTGTAATTAATCCCATCTTTGCTGAACATTATTCAAATAGCTGATTTTTAACCACAGCAGACTGTGCCACATCCATTGATAACATGGATTCTTTAACTTTTATTGCTTGGTCTTGTATAGGATTCTTTTTTAAGCAAGCACATGGGCAGTCATTTCAATAACATACAAGAAATTTATAATGCTGTTATAACAACTGCTAAACAGCTAATGATTTAAATTAAGGGATGATGTATTAAAACACAATTGGACTAATGCTAAAAATATTTTCCACCCATGCAGTTCTCCTCTTATACATCCCTCAGACTATTTCTAGATCCCTTTCTGCTTTGAACTCATGTAAATCTTGATACTTTGCCCAGCAGTCAACAATACTACTCTTATTTACTAATTAATGCATGATTAGAAGAACTTTCACTTGGTTTTAGAGTATGTGAACTACCCTAGTGATTGAGAGGGCACACCCTGTAGCTAAGTATTTTGTCACGCAAAAGATGTGGGTAATCCTGACTGAGGACCTTAATGGAATCTTAAGACTGGGTTTTGATTGTCGTGAGAAAGAATACACAACTTACGCAACGTTAAGGCGTGCCCTTTCCACCAATGTCTTTGGCCTGAGGAGACGTGCCCTTGCCTCAGGGCTTGGTGTTGCGGGACTGTACGCAAGGGAGGAGGCAGAGGATTCGAAGAAGCTGCCACCTCCATTTGGGGTTCCGTCAAGAACCAAACTGGGTGGAGATATTGCACTGCCATAAAGGGGTGAGCCAACTGATCCATTGGCATCACCTCCATGGGGAGTCCTTCTCCATGTCCCAACCTGCAAAACATATAGATGGGTTATCATATTGCTCACTACTTTCAATATTTCATTCCCCTAATTACCAAACTTTTAACAAGGTAAACTAATAAAAGGGTATAAGTTATATTCAACAAATATAATGAATTATTTACTACTTACAATATTTCCTCACCCTTTTAACTTTTACCTCACTTTTAAATAGGTATTTAGACATGTTAAGTCAATAAAAGGGTAGAAGTTGAGAGTATGTCTGATTAAATAATTTGATAATAATATTTGTACATGATATAATAATGATATAATTTAATAAAATCTCATATGCAGACTTTTTCCAAATACTTAGTTCATAGCTGCCCATTTCAATAAATGCCTACTTCACAGCTGGTAGTAGAAATAATATCATTTTACTGTCCAGCCACTTTATAACCCAGCAAACCTATCTGATTCATTGATTTTCGGTTAAGTTTTGGGCATGTACATGACCCCCCAACAATTTTGATTGAATTTTCTCGCAGAGTTGGATGCTAGAGAGGAACCAATAATTAATGTGTTAATGTGAAGCCAGTTACTGAGAGGGAATAAATGAAAATATGAATTTATGTTAAATAAATTTATAGAATAGCACAATAACCTGCAAACTGCCACAATGTACTTGAATTAATGAATGTTCGAGCAAGTAAGAGGAGAAGAACAGGCCTGTGTAAGGGAGACATGTATTTCTGTATTAGCGTTTCCCTCACCTAGTGTTGTTATCATGAATTTTCAAGGAAATATAAATCCTTGAATCAATGTTTGACAGTTTCTCTGATTGCATCGCTATTGCCTTGCCTGCCAATGTAGTATGGCACTATTTGTTTGGTGCCAGAAGTAAATCACATGACTAATACTTTAATATCAGGATTTATCTAGCTAGAGTCATAGAGCCTTCAGTGACAACAATTCTCTCAAAACTCGCTAGCTGCAGATGAAATTAAAATAATACCCAAAACTTTTATAGACAAAAACAAGCCTAGCGTAAAGAAGTTGTATAAATTTGATTAAAATTACATATACCTGATGCACTGAGAGTAGAAGAACTTCGTTAAGGCAGTTCCATAAATGAACAGGCTCATATAACTTGTCCAGGGTAAATGACTAAAAGTATGATAATCAATAAGATTTTTCATATGACTGGGAAATAATCTTAAATTTGCAATAAGACTTGCTGACAGTTACAGTGGTTCTACCTTCATGCGGAATAATTCCCGATGCTCTGAAAATTTCACCAAAGCATCATTAAAGCAAGTTTCAATAATGAAGGTTCCAATCCTAGTACAAATGTAACTCTCCTTTAAACAGAGTATTCTTAACTGCTAGGCTCTTAGGGAAGATGCTGATATATTCAGTAAAAAAACATTATTTTAAAATACAAAAGAACACTTAAGGTCTTACAAAAACTACGTAATATTTTAATTTCTGTGAAGAAATATAAATGCCTTCTTCCAACGTTAACCTGAGAGACACATATTCGCATTTTTTGTCCCAATATTTTTGAATTAATCATTTTGAAAGGGAAAATGGCACCTTGACTCAAACGTCTGTGGCTACTGTTGATGTGTTCCTTGGTTACAATTTTAAATGAACCATTGACTGGCAATCAGCTGCCCAAAAAAAAACCATTATGCATTTTTTTCTAATTACATAAATCAAAATGGACAAGCTTCAGTACAAACTTCCACTATAATTTAATAAATACAATTTGGTAATTATTTTTTTTTTCAAAAAATGAACTTTGATTAACACAGAACCTCATGTTTTAATACTTAATTTTTATAGTTACTAACTATTCTCCTAATAATATAGCATAATCCAAATCAGCTGTCACACTAATGTACCTATGAAAAATTTCCATGAACACATAAAACCCTTAAATAAGGAAAACATGTCAACTAAATGAAGATTTTGACGAGGGAGACAGTTATTGAAAAACGTCTAGGCAACAGACAAGGTGAGAAAAGCAATGGAACTATGTAAAATAATTCTATCACTGAGATAACTTTTAAGTATCCTAAAAAAAGTGACTCACAGGTGTCGTATTTCCTGGCCCGCCGTGGTTTGAGTGATTTGGGGAGGTCGTGTGGGCATTTTCTGAGGACGTCCGAGGATGTGACCCAGACACTGGAGCGCACAGGAATGGGGATGCTGGGCTTCGATCCAGGCTGTTATTTGAGCCTCCCATGTCATCTCCTTCATGCTTGTGTCCGTTGTTGCTCGTTGCTGGGATGAATGTGTTCGTATCGGGCGATGGATGTGCTGGATTCCTTCCCGGTGTGCCATTTTCCATGCCCCGTTTCTTGGGCATGTCCTTGTAATTGTATTTGAGGTGGTTTTGCTCCAGTGGTTTGCAAAGCGACAGTTCTTCTGGATGTCTGATGCCTGCATTGGAGAACACAATAATGTTCAGTGAATGATTAAGTTTTAGGTTAAGGGATAATTCAGTCACTTGCTAAAATATCTATAAAATTGAAAAGGTATACATGCTTCTAAAGTTTGGGAAAATGTGTTGCTTTTAAAGTTAAAACCCAAAGAGTAATTAAAGGTGCCACTTGAAATTTGAAAACATTTTGTTGAAATATTACTGGAACATAAAAAAAACATATTTTCAAGGAGATATTTCTCTGATTTCATTTAAAAAGCAAATAATATTTATTTTTTTGTGAGTAGGAATTTCATACAAAACAACAGATAGCAAAATAAGTTAAAACATGGCCTTTTACTCACTACCAACCAACATAACACTTCAGGGATTTATCAAAATCTATAAAGAATTACTAATTGAATCAGATATTATATGAAGTCAGTACGTCTTAAATGGCTGATTAGGTTGATCACTCAGTTGTTATAGAAATAGTACCTTGTTCAAAACCAGGTGATGCCTTATCCAAGCCAACATTGTTTGAATTGTGAGACATTATTTATTTGGGAAAAATTGCACAGCACATTAATGATAACTTATTCTTCAACCCTGAATGCGTAACTTCAAACAAATATTTTCTTAATGAACAAGTAAATACCGGGCTGTATAACTAGATTTCATAATGAAATAATAGGAAGGACAAACATTCATCACCTAGATGAAAGATAACCCACCCGGTAAGATATGAAATATCAGCTTAAAATGCAGGGGCACTTCACTAAAGACACTGAGGTTGTCATTCTGCTGGATTAATTATTTAAAGGGAGCTTCACCAACACTATTATTTAAAATGAGCAAGTTTAACTCTTCACATTACAAACCACTGTGCATTTATGCCAGCAGAAAAAACAATTAATTAGAAGTAAAAAAAGTAAATATCTGAATGGCTTACAACTCAATTCGTAATTACATGACAAGTTTTCAATGTGACTCTTCAACCTTTGCAAAACATTTCCCATGATAGGCCATGGGCACTACATAGGCAATCATTTTTACCACAAGACTTAAATTAATGAAATATACAAATAGTGGGATAAATTCAACCCTGGTGTGGATTCAAAGGGAAGGTCTCTTTACCAAGGTCTTTGCAAATGTTGATAACGGCGCTTATTGTGTCGACGGAGTAGTTTACGCGGCAGTCGAGGTAACGAAGATCGGGAAGTTGAACGCGTAGGGTCTTGTGCATCGGGGTGAAGTTTAGGAGGGCATCTGCTTGAACACCATACTGATCCAACGTTGATCGTGTCCGACTGAGCCACATATTCCGTGCGGGCCACCATAGTGCGTGGTCTGACCAATCTATTGCAATGTCTGCAATAAAAGAAAGCAAATGTTTAGTTTCATGGCTTAAAAAGAAACACACAAATAAATAAAGTCATCACTTTTTACTTTGGGATAAGATACATTCCAAAATTTTGACCACACTACACAGAGGTTAGATATTAGGCATTTTTCACTCATATAATAACTGCTAATAGTTAATAATAACCGATTGAATTAGTAGGGTAACAATAGTTTTTTTAGATCACAAAGTAGAATTTTAATGGTGATGTGATCATCTCAAGGAGTCTTCAGATCAATATATATCAAATGCCATATTCGATCCATTGACCGACATTTAATATTAACAAATTATGATATCAATATACTATAAGCATTTCTATTACTTATTTTGGAAGCAGCAATGGGCGACAGGTTGAATCATTGCTAATTGCTCTCCACAAAGGACAATTTTTAAAAGGAGTATAGTAATAACAGAAAAAACTATTCAGAGATAACATAATCTAAATATATAAATTTAAGGTTCTGTGAAAGTTGAAAATCCAAATTTCAAAGTACATTATCCAATAAAGAAAATACTAGGTAATTACATTAAGTGTAAATATCAGATGCAGATACCAAATATCAGACTCGGATAGTCAACATTACTAAATATTTTTAGCATTTCATGAACATGTTCATGGAAGTGCTCTATGGTCTCAAAGTATGTAAAATTAAATAAATAATGGCACTGTGAACTGGTAATGACATAATCAATTATTAATATGGTCCCTTTTAGATGTGAACATGCTCAAAATTTGGCAGATAAGTTAAATGGCTACGTAAAACAGGTCAAAAACAATAGTAGAAAATTGAAAACGTAATCTATGAATCTAATTAAAAAATAAAAATCAACGAAATCGATATACATGGACTCTGGTGCGCTATATCATTATTCGTGGTATGGTAGTAGCATAGGTATCGAATAAACTTTTATTATTTCGGTAGATCACTATAGAGAAGCCAATAATACTTCAACTGTCAGAGAACTATGCGTATATTCGAGAGCAAACGTACTCGTGTAGAAACTTGAATAACGTAAACAAGAATTCGTATGCGTAGAACTTTCATAGGTATATTGGAAGAGAAACGGCGATGCGGCACGAATACAATGTTGAGATTAAATGCCACTACTACGACAATTCGAGAGGAGAAATGCCATTTACTTCGCGATGTAAAAGACACAGTAATCAACCAGAAGGTCGTTTTGGTAGGTGAGGGTAGAGCTCACCCAGTACTAAAGCCCTATACAGCGCGTGAAATTCACACATCAGGGTAGGGTAGCCATTCGCGATGTAGAAACATTGACATTTTTGCGAGATTCAATTTGCATCGCAATGCTACGCTGAATTTCGATCATCCCACCTTCACCCCCGTCGTCAAGGGACTTCCAACCCCTTACTCAGATCGGGGGGCGTGATCATTTGGACAGAAACCTCGGGGGATGAGGAGGAGAGGGGGGGGGGGGGGGGG
>LYUA01000490.1:205451-215817 GCA_002093875.1 Calopteryx splendens | reverse complement strand
GGGGGGGGGGGGGGGGGGGGGGGGGGGGGGGGGGGGGGGGGGCGAGGGGAACGCTTGGCAAAGAGGCAATAGGCACGGAGACCGAACACTCGGGAGTGCGCCAAATTACTATTTTATTGGCCAAATCATCCAAGGAAAATCTCGTGCTAGGCATTGCATATCCATCGCATCAAGAATCATCATTATGGGCCATCTACCTGGAAGAAGGTAGGTTTTGGAAGGACCCTGAAATCTATTACTTATTTCGTGTCGCACCAACTTCCCAAGTGTTCTACCCATCCCTATTATTTCCATCTTCAAGTCTTCGTATTTTTTTCATGCCGTTCAAAAAACCTTCTCCCTTCCTTCCTCAACTCTACCGAATTCATCCAGAAACTTCGTCTATTCTCCCACCATATTTACAGCTTCGTTGTCAGTCTTCGCCAACGTCCAACTTCATTCCTCCATAAACACTTCTCAAAACTCTCTTAATCTACTCTCAGCCTCTTGCCACAAATACCAGGTTTCGGATCCATACATCGCCACGTTCCGTATTTAAATATTTACAAACATTTTCTTCGCGTCTTTACCAGGTGTATATATTTTTTGCACTTTTTTCATTCCACTTCTTCCATCAAGTTCTTATTTTTTTCACAGTCAACACTTTTTCACCCGCGCTTAAATTATTATTTTTTAAACGGGTCTCAAAACATCTCTAAAAGCAACAGGTCAGGCTCTTGGTGCCATTTCTGGAAGAGCACTGCCAATACATGAATTATTTCGGGTTTTTACTTTAATTACCCGATATAATTACCTCACCAACTAATAAAACAATAAACTAATAAACTTTGGAGAAGAAATCGGAGAGCCATTTTCTCATATATTATAACTACTAAAAGAATTACTCAGGGATTAAAACCATGCATGCTTATGCAAATGAATACTAGAATACGAATATTCAAAAGTATTCACATATTTACTTCCACTATCATCACGGTAATCAACCCGAAGGTCGGTTTGGTAGGCGAGGGTACATAGCTCACTAAGCCCAACGGCGTGTGAAATTCACACATCAGGGTAGGGTGACCAGTTCCNNNNAGCCCAACGGCGTGTGAAATTCACACATCAGGGTAGGGTGACCAGTTCCTTATTCTCAGTACCGCCAGTGTTTTCCCAGGATGACCTGGTGCCCGAAAAGTGGTACACAGCTTGAGTGATGCTGAGGGTGACGAGAGGCGTCAACCGGAATCGAACCCGAACCCTCCGGATAGTAGCTCAGCGGTCTTCCCAATAGACTACCGCCCCCCATACTTCCACCATAGGCGTTTTAAAATACTTGAATGATTTCGGTTCTCTAATATTTACCTGAATTCTCATGGCATTAAAGCGAATACTCCCCACCTTTAATAGTATACATTTGAGTACGTTTGGAACTAGGATTTATTCGCCCATTGTATCCCAATTTAAGCTCCGAGAACTCACCCATTTATTCATTGATCTTCAGGTATCCGAGTATTCAAAGGAATACTCGGGTATTCTTGTGTTCATTTAGGTATCCATCCAAGTACTTTCATTCGCGGACTCGAATACCATGAAATGAATGCACTCTTTTGTCGAGTTTTCGGCTCATTCTTACCGACCACCCGTTTACTCAATCATTCCGAGAGTCCCTCATTTGTTTTCCCCTCCCTCCGAACGAAAAATTACCCCACGCGGATTGATTATGCTCGGGCGCTTGATTTCAAGGACTTGGGGCTATGACACTCGAACGAAATGCCATACCAAAATAGGCGAACCCGAAAAAGAAAAAAAAATGTTATGAGAAACTTTCAGGGGTCAAGGCTACCAAAACACAATCCCCTCTCCCAATTCCCCGATTATGCTCTTGTCCCCCCCCCTCCCCTCTGGCCCGAAGCGTCATGCTCTGAATCAAAACATGGGCGAATCATGAGCTTTCTTTACCCACTCATTCACACTTGTGTGGGTGGGCGAGTGCCCACACACACCGCTTTCTGCCAACAGCGAGTCGCATCCGCATGCTCTCACGCTCGCGAGAATCGGGTTTGAGTCGCGATCACGAAAGTGGGAGGAGATCCGCCTAGGGCGATAATCACATTACGACTCCACCGGGATGTGAACTCGGGATCCTCCCGATTTGGCGACGGTGGTGCCCGGCGTGGCAACCAGTAAATTGAGACACTACGTAGAATTCGAACGAGGGAAACTCGCGTTCAAGGCACCCATAAGGCGGCTCCAGATGCGCGGGAATACGGAACGGAGAGTTCCGGAAACGACATGCCGTATGAGGGATGTCAACAAAATCCAAGGAACGAACGAATGTAGACGATTCAAATGGTCGGGAGTGAAATCCGAAAAAAATATTCTTCATCATAAAAAATTTCTTCCACTTTCATGCGTTGACTCGCTCATTAAACTTTCTTCATTTTTGCCACCAAAACTCGCTTTTCAGTTAGTTCATCGCACCTTCCCCGTCTCCCGTTTCAGCTTGATGACAATCGCTAGGAATTTCCTTTAACGTTTTCTCTTCATTACGCCCGCAGTTTCCCTATCGATCCGCAACCATTGCCTTCCTCACCGAGAAACCAAACCGAACGCCACATCCCTCGCGACAAACGACAGGTTATTCATTGGTTTCCGCATTCGTTCGAGGCACCCAACGTGGTACCGCCGAAGCACACCGCGACTCAAGCGAAGCAAGTTTGCCGTTCTAATTGAGAGACGTTTGCAAACCATGCGATGCATTTAAGTGGCTCTAAGCGAGCCCCGGCCTCTCTTCAAGCAGCGTGGATTCCCTCCCCGACGGCCACCATTTTTTCTTCGCTCTATTAACACAGCGCGTCAAACGACAACGCACACATTTCCTAGGGGGGGAGGACACACCTACGAATTCCTGTTTATGAGCACGGGGAGAGGAAGTGGAAGAAGATATATGGCCCCATAGACACGGAGAGAGGACTGGGGTGAGGAGAAACCTTTGGTCGATTCCATCCAAGGTGATGACAAGCCTTCAGGTCAATTAAATCGCACTAAAAGCCCATGAAAAGTGCTCGCGGCTATTAAAACTGCTTCGTCCGCAAATGAAAGCGGATGAAATTCTTAAACACACGGGTGAATGACTATACATTATGCATAAGTTAGGAGAAACTGGACTATCCAGCCAAGAAAACGGGCGACGAACCATTTTAGCGTTGAAAAAATTACACTCTCGGGAGTGATATTTGTCTGGGCCCACGAGGGTGGTACTTCTGGCCTCTTCCTCGCCTTCCTCATTAGCTGCAACTCATCTCCGCTTCCTTTATTTTTTTCTCACAAGCATCCAGAAGGTATCTACAAGTCAACAAACCAGCTAGTCATATTTATTGTTCACCAAGGCTTTTAACCACTTTCCCGCCGGTCGCCCAGCCCTCGGAAATGTGTTGATGTATTGGTTCAGGCACACCAACACTTTCGAATCATTTGGGTTTGTACCACCTTAGCCTCCCTTAGCTACGAATCGAGATCATTCAGGATTTCCTGGGCATCCTCTATCTCACATGAGCAATTAAATGTCGGAGCGCAGACGTGACCGATGAGGGGAATATGAGGCGAAATTTACTCAGTCATTTAAATACAAACCGATCGGATTTTCATGCAAACAATCCGGAACTGCTACAGAAAAGAAACTAAAGAGCACACATTGTTTCGTATTTTTATGAGAAAAACATATCATTGCAAAAGAATACGCAAAGGAATGCGCATACGTAAACACTTAATTTTCTGACTTAAAAATACGAATACGATGCATTATAATCCAAACAGCTCCGTAGCATTAAGCAAAATCCTTGGAAATCTTGTGTATCGTGAATTATTCCAGCATTGTGTGATTAAATTAAAAACCGTTAAAAGTGTTGGTACTCCTCCAACTGTGCTCTACCGAGAATATCTCATTTTCCATTCGATCAGTGTTCTAAAATTTTTCATATGATCGATCAGGTTAAAAGACTAAGTGTAATGGTTTGTAAATTTATCAGAAATGTTCATGAAAATAAAATAACAAGAATATTGAATGAAAAGAATATTTAACGATAAACAACTTAGGCATTTAAAAAAAACCAGCATATAAATCATGTGATTGAATCGTATTTGGCTAAAACTGATTTGAGGTGCGTCGCGTCGTGTTCTCACAATCAGCACATCTAATAAGCATTAATTATTTTTTTTTCTATTTTGAACTACAAATTATGAGCGTAAAAACACCCGCCATTGAAATCCTCTCCCGACTCATTTTAACAATATTCTTACTCCGTGGATCTGGTCACGACGTGAGCGTGGAAGATAAATCTACCACTTGGGTACGGTCTATTTTGATGTCGCTTCATCGGACGATATTGTGCTTGACAATGCATTTCCCCAACCTCAAAGAGTAAACATGGGACGCCCTTAGGGCAATTACCCCACGGGAGCGTTCCCGAATCCATCCACAAGCGTTTAAATGGCGAGGCCCACGAGGGGGAGGGGTTTACACCGCGACATCCCGCCACAACACCCGCGTCCGCCGGAGGAGACGGTACGAGAGAAAATATTTCGTCGGCCGCGAGGGTGCCGGAGTGCCGACGGTCCCGCGTGGGGCACGCAAGGCAGCGGCGAACACGAGAACAAAGCGGGGCGACAGAAATAATTTGTAGAGCAAAGGAATCGAGCCTCTAAAAATAAGGATCCACACACGGGCGGGCCGGCTATTTACGACGCCGATTCCCAATAAATACGGACTCGATTTCTCGGATGCAGGGCAGATGCCGGAGGGGGGAGGTAGGCTTCGAAGGGCATAGAAAAATAAAACTGCGTACAAGTCGTTAATTCCAAGAAAACTTGGGCTTGAGCTACGTGGTAGGCGTCGAGGTGTCGCCGGTAGTAGTAGGTGTCGTGGTATACACAAACCCTTCAAAATACGAACCCTTCCTCCCCTAAAAAAATCCAATTTCCACCGCCGTTGAGGTAAAAAGATTACGAGAAACATCAGAGGAAATGCAAGGAAAATTGGTGCAAGGATTACGAGTGCACAGTCGACCTAAATCATTTCCTCCCTCTTGGTTTAAACTTGACGGTTTACAGGGAAAATATTTCCCGAGCTAAGAGCTCTTGTTTTTCGGCGACAACTCGAATTTGGAACGTCTGACAACGATCCACAACTTTCATACATGGCTGCTTATAACAAAAAAAAAAGAAAGTACCTATAACCGCGAATCTCAAAGTTGTTTGAGCATGGAGTGTTATGGTGCACCCACGAATTAAAACAATTGGAGCATGAGCTCCGTATCCTACTATAGAATGTACCGTCTAAAATCATCAAATTAGTTATTAGAAATATAATTAATCACAAGGGAGGTCTTCGCATTGAAAGAAATAATTGATCTTGTGTAATTTCTAGCTCAAGCTATAAAATTGCACCAAAGAGAAACAAGCCATTACTGATTACTCGAAAGACTTTCCCGATTAATGCTTTTTTCAAATAGCCTCGAAAGAGTTTTTTTTACACAATAGACCCAAATATTAAAAGAAAAAACGAACGCCTCAATATTCGTGTCCAAACTAGGTGTTCAATCTTAGGATCGTGGGAAGCACGAGTTTTGAAACCGGGTTGATGAACAAATATATTTTAGAACTACTGCTTAGAGACGACCGAAACGGAAACATAGCAGGAATTCGGCGACGGTTAAAAATTCCTCGATAATCGCCCGTTGAAAGAAAACACACGGAATACCCTCCGGAAGTAAAACGACCGCGGCCAATTTACGATAACGAAAAATTAAAAAGTAAAATTAGCAAAAGCTCCGTCCGGTTTGGAAGCGGTCCCGCGGCGGACAGGATGACGGGACCCGTGGGCTGCCTCTTGCATTCGAGACCGTGATAATTAATCGACGTTTTAACCTCTGGGCGGACCCAAGGTCCCACCCGTTCTCAAGAGTCCCGCATTAATGCCGTTTCCAAGATTTCGGGTCCATCCCACCCATTCGTCAATTTCCGAGAGTTTTCCACTCCGCGGGGCCGAGACGGACGCACCCGACTATAATTCAACGATTGAACCTCGATTATTTAACCAGACTTCTTTTTTTTTCGTTTCCTCCCCCCCTTAAGTGCCGGGTTAACAACCGAGACGCAACCGCGCGTAACCATGGTGGGCTTTTCGGGGGAATTTATCATGACGAGAACATAATTTCCACGCAACAACCATTCGCGATCCCGACTAAGATTAACCACGTCATTAGGAATCGTTACATCACCGGATTCATTCCTGGGTGCATTAATCCCGCCCCGCGACAAGGTCATACGAGATGCGAAACCACCTGGCGTGTTTTGCTTCCACGGCATTCTCGCACGTAAGATGTTTCGCTGAGCTCGCCACGAATGCATGGGTAGTTTTTTTTCACCCAATTTATTTTAATTTAATTAAATTTCCTAATGACTGGAGAGAAGTTGCGTGAATGATGATGAATGTCACGATAAGGAAAGATTAAATGGATGACGGCAAGACGAAGGCGAATGAAAAACTACAGCGGAAATATTGACGAGTATTGCACGAAAGGCACATGGGTTGGAATGATTTTTCTGGGTACTCCCACGCAAAAGTGGGTGCCATGTGGAGAATCTTTTCGAGTACAGCATAGGTACTTCCCGTCAGATCGTCCGCTTCAGAACCGCTGGCGCCCTTTCTCAACGCCGGTGCTAGGCAACTCACACTTCCGTCATCCCTTATTTATTATTATTGTGCATATTATATAATAAATATTTATTACACGCTCGCCATTTTCGATTTTTCGGTGGCTGCGCAACCATCTCCTTCAGAAGGAAGAGTAGAAATAAAGGAAGGTGGGAGGGGGTGGGTGTGGGACATATAATACGTATACACACACACACACTTCACATATATTTCGCTGGATCCACCACTGGATGCGCTAGCCGTTGTGAACTCACTTTTCCGCAATCTGCGAGTCGAGGGTCCGGGCGAATAAATCAAACCCCCTTAATTTAACCTGGCCCTTATAAGTCCTGGTCCCCAGAATGATGAAAATGATCCGTGCATCTGCAGTCCTCGACCACGTCTATCACGGCAATTACGGAAGGAGGCCACGGCATGAAGAACGCCAAGGAATCCACCGGGAATCAAGACAAGAATGTAAACTTGCTGCCACTAAATCTTACGATTTCAAAAATAAGTGATCAATTACTCACGGATGCAGCTCAATTATTTACTCATTACGTTCACATTGGGACCCTGGAGCGGTAAAGTTTTCTGTGTTTGGAATGCATATCCGAGGAAGAATTTAACAGGACTCTGGGCAATGTGTGTGTGTCCTTTACTGCATGGTCTGTGTCGCATCCTCGTGGATCCGCACGAAATCCCATTCAATTTAACCAATTTAAAAACATGTGTTCGTAGACAAGAAACGAAGACCTGGCTACTTAAAAAGCGAATGTAAAAATCTTCGAAGCGCTTGTGAACTATAGCCCGGGGGCCGATTTTGACCCACTGAGCTCACTTCAACCGGCGCGTAGGCTGATAGAGGAAAGCGAGCCAGACGACCACAATAACAGCGCGTGCACATGTGGTGGAAAATGCACATATTTTAACGCTAATTATGACACGCCATCAAAATAAAACAGAACACTTTTTTTGTTACGACTGAAAACAAGAAATGGCCAAAGAAACATCGTGTTGTGTTCTAAACCAGCGAGGCGCTGCGGAGGCACGCGCCTGAAAGCGTAAACATACCATGATTAACTACACCCATATCAGTGGTAACGGAGGGGAACGAATATTTTTTGTTTTGGAAAGAAAATGACGCATGGGAAACTAAAAAAAAAACCAACGGCTTCAAACGCTAATTTTATTTTCAGGGTGCGAAATTTCATCTTTGCATAGTTTCTTTTTTTTAACTCGTCTGTATCACGTTACATGGAGTGGAAAGGATACAGTAAACAACAAGCTATAAAGTAGGGAGGGGGAGGAATAAGAGCGGCCGGAACAACTCACGCCTTGGGGTAGTATTTCGGACGAAAACGAGATTAGCGTTGAGGCGACTAGGAGAAAAATATGTTTCAGGGATAAAAGCACTTTCGGAGATGAGGGAATGGATGGCGGAGTGAAGACGTAAACAAAAGATTAGTGAAGATTTGACATGGAGCGTGGCGTTGAATATTTTCGAAACACGATCATTACTGACGATGAACCTATACTGGAGAGTTTCATAGGCGAGTTCGTGGAAGGATCAAGAAAATAAGCACCAGGGAAAGGAAGAAAAAGAGGTTTTAGTTACGGCTGTGAGAGGAAGATTTTTTGGGGGAAATTTGAAGAGAATATAAAAATTTGATGAAATTATTCATGAGAGGTTATGATTTTGCGAAGGACTAGTTTACAGTGGGAGTAGAAACCAATCGTAGACACTAGATAAACTACCCATAATAAATAAATAAAAATATTCAAAGCTATATTTTCCTAGAGCTATACTGTTTTTACCTTTCCGCAGCAGATTTCAGTCGATTCACAGCAAAAAATAACATAATAAACACATACTTGTCCACCTCAAAGACAGAGGTATTATTTCTCCAGGGCAGTGGAGCTGTAGTAAGTAGTTATACTTATTTTGTCAAGTCAAAAGCTGTCATCTATTAAAACGTTCTCGAACCCGGATCTATATTTAGGGCTAACGTTTTTAGTGGCTTAAAAGCGCTTTTATTGGGACGATTTGTCGGAGTAATTTGATTTAAAAAATTAATACGTTTTGCTGAATACTAGTATGATAAGATGACGATTGCGGTTGCATTAACGATGTGATTTTTTTTGTTAGCCGTAGTAAGTACTTCTAAATTATGACCACCATTAATTATTAAATCGATGGCATCAACAATGACGTAAGTCTGAATCATACACAATAAAATACTAATCTGAGTAAAAGTAAGACAAAATAAAGTTGACTGCCAAAGCCTCGACTCTGTGAAATTCCATTTCGCACGGACAAAAGTCTTATTTTATTACCTCCCTAGTATGAAATGTTATTTTCCGTCTCCGCATCAAAGTGGTTAGAACACTAAGTCTTTAATTAATCATGACTGAGATTTCTAGTTCAACCCGCGATCCATGTTGAGAGATGCAATCAATTGCCCTGTCTCTCACCAGTTACGAAGATGACGTATGGTGGGTGACGGCTAAGCAAAAACCAGGACAAAACGTCCCTTTCCTCTGCCCCTTGCATCCGATTGCAACACTGCGAATGCTCTCCAATACTTCACGCGAAATTTTACGCACGCGTTATAATTCGTATCAACAACTTAACACGACCACAAGACGCAAAGTTTAATGACTTCACCTTTTCTGGTATGAGATTTTTTTTAAATACATAAAATGGGCAAAAGCTTGGGCACAACAAATATTCCGGAATACGATCAAATGAAGATTCTGGACTGCTGAGTGAATAATTATTCTCAAATACTCAACCAACACGTCGGCAAGTTTTACGTTGGACGATTTCCTCCATGACGCAAGACGTTTTTCCTAAACGCACCCACCGTCCGGAGGGGAGGATTCAAAACACGTGAACGTCAATCTCAAACTTCCGAACTCTTTAGGCATGGACCTCGGAATTTATTCCCTTCCCAGCATAGGGCACCGAGCACCGCTTCTAGAAACTAAACCGCCTACATTCAATTTCAGTGGGCCGTGGACAGCACAGTTCACCGACCGACACCACCGACAAAATCCTATCGCTACAGGCTAACCAAGACCCCAGGATGGTTGGCGGCCCTGATTTCGGCAAATTTCCGCAGGGCGACAACTGGCAACGGTGAAGGACTCAATTTCGCACCGACAGCGGAGGACCGATACTTGGCGGCATTCCCAGCTGCACTTGCGGTCGGGCGAGGGACGAAGATTTCCCAATCCCGTTTCTCCCGATCCGCTTCTAACTTTCTTTCCGAAACGCGGGCAGCGAGTCACTCGGGGAACTGGGGTCATGCGGCGGCCACCGCGGTCGCAGGGAACTCTCTTCGCGCACATGTTGTGAAATTTCCCAGAAAAGAAAATCAAGACCGTTCCGAGTCACTCCGATTGAGTATTAATTCAATTCTTAGAATCCATATCTATCTATATCTGATGAGTGCGGTTGGCATCGACATTTAACCCTCCAGGCCGCCGCAAGGGCGTGAAGCAGAGCGTTAGGGTAGAACTTGAGAAGGTTTGAGCATGACTTCCGCTATTTGTGGATTGTTTTAGACGAACGTGGGCAATGTCGTAAGGATATTAGAATTAGAATTGCACTTATTGAAGAATATTTTACAAAGAGAATGGAATTAATAACAATACATATCTATTAAATTCTTATATATTAATATA
>LYUA01000490.1:186529-197464 GCA_002093875.1 Calopteryx splendens | reverse complement strand
CACACACGGCACAATCCTCGGCGAACGCACGCACCACTACGCTACTCCAGAAACCCCTTCCCACACCCCAACCCCTGCCCCCCCCCTCATCACACCCTCCCACTCTCCATCCCTTCCCACATCTCGAAAAGCGTCTCTCTCTTATTTTTTTCACATCGTATGTCTCCCTTCCCTCCTCTTCTTTTTTGGAGATAAGGGAGACCGGAAATCGGGACGAGATGTCCCCCTCCACCCTGATTATCGCCTTCAATCTGAGGAGGCATGAGACGTTCCAAGACGCGAAGCCACCCACTCCTCCTGCACCCGTCTCTCCTAAATTCGAACATCGGACGGTGCGTGGGGGACCGGAGAAGTTCCACCGTATTGGCGCACTGCGTGATGATTTCGAGTCGAGGCCATCTGCACTATTGCGTGCCGCCGGATGCATTCGGCCGCACGGTTTCCATATCCGACACCCCTTCCTCCACCTTCACAACGTTCCCACCTTCCCCGACACTGATACCAGGGTTGGTAGCCTGGAGGGCAGAGCGTTGAGATAGGGACCGGGATCATAATCCACAGTTTTGCCTTCTGGACCATCGCATGAGGAACCCAAGCTTTCTGGCAACTACGAAAATCGGAGCGATTTAATCGTTTTTACAAATTCGTAGGAAGTCGAATGTTGGCAAAGGGAAAGGAACTGCCCCCCCCCCCCAATACCCCGAAAGCGTAAATTACACACACTTTGGGGCTTAATATCATAGAGCTCCAACCTGACCTATCAAAGCCAACCTTCGGGTTGATCCCTTTCTTGGTAAGTATGTATGGCTTTACGTTTATACTCCCCTTTACGTCAACTACGACATGTAGCAAACCGAGTACAAAGTAGCATTTATCGCGCCATTTTGGTTAGTCTAGCAAAAATTGAGGCGACATCCGATGATGAAATAACAATTCCTGTAACCTCCCTCTCGTCACCTTTTACCGCACTTTGCTCAACATTACTCCCACCCTTTGAACATGACACGATGCGCGCACGTCAGCCGATATTAGCCTACTCCTTCAGTCGGGCGACGAGGGTCCCACGGCTTTTCAACGTCCGATTGAAGGACCACTTACAACACTTCACGCACCACTCCCAACACGACACCCACGTGGGTCGGGAATATCCCCGAACAATTTGCCACCTCATTTGATTTGAACAAGTTCTCCAGGAGCGGGAAGCCAATGGACCACTGACGCCGCACCAATCCCAGCCTCGAGTTCTACCTTCCCTAAAGTGGAGGTCAACTCAAAGATTCTCGGAAACGGCAGACTTTTTCAGTGCATCCCTGCCCACATCTGGATCTCGGATGAGAACAGCCGGAGAACATTCCTTCGGTTAGGGAATTTAAAAAAAATGTGGTCACCAAAGGGGAATTTATCCAGGTAGCCCGTTTGTATCCCAAACGGTGCTAGGGAGGCATAGGGGTCATAAGTAGAGTAATTAACAATCCTGAGAGGAGGACTTAACGCTTGTGTCTAGAGTCCCCCTCCACATTGGTGCAGCTCCTGACCTGTACTATTCTGATATAACCCCTTTTCTTGGTCGTGTAGTGTGTTTGAGTGAAAAATTGTCGCATGTCTTGGGGAGACCAAGTAATCGTAATGAACCAATCCCTACCCACTAAATGCGTTACTTCACACGCCGTAGAAGTTCAAGGTCAGCTCTGCCCTCTCCTCCATTAAATTTCAGTGATTATTTTCAAAATACTTAGACTAAAAAATGAACTTCATGCAATGAAAAAATTAACCACTCCCTCACGTACTCAAGACGTCAACTCCAAGTGAACAGAAAACACTGAAAGGATCTAATAGTAGGATGTCACACAAATCATATCCGTAAGGTAGTTGAGAAACACTCGAGTTGAATGCGAAAACCTTGAGAGAGCTCCTTCCTCCAGTTTACAAATGAGAAATTATTTTACTCTTTCATTTAGGTACAGGTATACATCACGAAAGTAACTATTCCTATTGCCATCCCGAATATGGTCGTCTTTATAACTCGTTGAGGTGAAAACCAAATGCTTGCGCCTCACCAAAAGTGACGTTTTACGACCGAAGATCAAAATTTGCCGCAAATGAAAATCGGATCGGCAGACAGCCAGCAAAGCGACCTACCTTGAATGCATAAAAAAGGCAACTTTCTCCCGAGTTAGCCCAGAATTTTTACAATTAGATCGCCACGCAAGAGCGCGAAAAAAACGAATAGAAAGTAAAAAAAAACCCGCTTACGTAAATAATTCTGAAGTGTATAAAATTCATTGGATCCAGATCTAAGGGAAACACGAGGCGCGAAGTATTTCAGGACTACCATCTCCCGGCTGAAAAAAGATTTCACCTTATTTTTTTTCGCGATCACATTTACAACCAAATCGACCTTGGACGCGAAGTCCACAAAGAATAATTAAAAATAGCACAAGGGAGAAGTATGAGAGCCTTGAGTTCAAGAAGTCCATAAAAGGCCCGTCTTACCTTCATGCAGACTCTTCGAGAAACGAAATACAACGCGGGAAAAAAACACGATACCCTATTTGAATTTATTAGGGCGAATGAATATGCAAATGGATTCGATGGCTTTGGACAACCTTGCCGGCAAACAATGACACGAGGTGCTGAACAACACGTTGGGACTTTTAGAGCCATTTATTCATTTTTTTTAAACTTTATGGTCGAAATGCAAGCGCTGACTCAAACCCAACGCGGAGTTGAGAAATAATGTCTTTTTCAAGGACCAACCTCGCGTGCCATTACGCGACAAAGAAGAAATCCTTCCAGACTAATATTTATTAATGTAAGTGTATCCGGTCAGACGAGATGGGAAGGTAATCCCACTCAAAATTTAAACAAGATCGGACTTCACATAAAATTTAAATGAGAGGCTTTAAGAAATTTTGTGGAAAAAAGGATCTAGTATCAATTTTTAGGTCTAATACTTACGTTGAACATTTACTGTGCTCTTTACTCAGGTGGAACCTTTTAGTTTTCATGATAAAATTTGAAACAAACATAATTATATGAAACTCGGTTAATCCAGTCTTTTCAGGGTGTGGAAGCTTTACTATTTTTCGTTCAGCTTTGGAACACCCCCCCCTCCCAACCCAGATTCACCCAAGGTGTGAGATTTTTCGGGGTCGAGTTATTTCTGGGAAACTTCAGGGAGGGGAATTACCCCTTCCCCTCATTCCCTGATATGAGAACGCGGTCTCAATTTTTTATACATAAATTTTACCCACGATTTCAGAAGATAGACCAAAAACATCAATATTGAAATATTTTGCTTTTGCGGCCTTCCGTTAACTCGTAAAACGAAATTTCCCAAAAGTTTCCGCTCACTCCGATGCATAGTTACTACGTCATCGGATTCGGATCGGCCAATGCCACGGTAAGCACTGAAAAGAGACACCGTGGGCGATTGGACGGAAGCAAGCCGTGATGTAAAAGCCATGGGCCCACCACTTTCAGCGAAAGCGCTTCGATGCTTAACTCGGAAACTAAGCGACAGGTTGAAGACCAGAAAAAGCACATACGGGCCCATTTCACAGGCCGCGCCGCGGGTCTTACTGTCGACGCTAGGCGAGCTCTACTCTCGTCTTACAAACCAACCTAAGGGTTGATTCATGTGGAGTCGACGATAGCAGAAAGGTAAGGTGAAACAGCTCCCACTAAGGCTTTTGGGCCCCTGCTCTTACTCTCGTGGCTCGAGAAACAAGCCGGAGGAGCGAGCAAGCAAGCAATCCCCACCCACCCTCCTTCCCGTGAATTGATCACCACGGAAGAAAACAAATTGCGGGCGGAATTTCCCCCGTGGGAGGAGCAGCACCGCGGCGAAGACTCGCGGGGGCGTTTCCCTTTAAAAGGGAGTCGCCCTCCTCCTCCCCACCCCCCCCGCTTTGTAACTGTGGCGCGCGCGAGCAGGGCCGCGCCACCTGGCGGTCGAATGCCCCGGACGCGGGGGAGCCATTGTCGCCGGGGGAAGCTGGAGGAACATATCACACACACACACGCGCGCAAGTACGGAATGTGGTGGTGGGAGTTTTTAAAGGGATAGCGAGCCGCTGCGAACCCCTGGCCGCCGCTCCTTTTAAAGAGGAGCCAAAGGAGAAGGCTCAACAGGTGAAATTATCGCCGGAGCGGATTGAATTTCTACGCGGGAGCGCGGCCCTTGCCTCGCGAGTTCAAAAAAAAAAACGCGACAATACAAGGCAGGTGGGTGAATGTTGCTTAACCGCACACACACTTGGACGCAGGTCAAGGTTTTCCCACATTACTGGAAAATCGGTATCTCAAGGAAACATGAGGGAAGGAGGATGAACCAAAGGGAACGAAAAGGAAATCCGAGAGATAAGCACGAAGTGGAAGGGTATAAATTAGCGTGCCGGCGAAAAATCACCCCGCATCCGTTGACTGACGTCGGTTACCTCGACGGATTGCCTCGAGGCGCCCGGACGGGGAGGGTTTGGTCAGATGAGAGAGTGGGTGGAAATAATTTAGAGCAGGTGGGGAGCATCCATCAGAGCCGTGTTTTTCAATGAAAATGGACAATGAAGTGAGGTCATTAGGGGGCGGATCGCGTCAGCGAAAGGGCAATCACCTGGACTGAGAGGTGAATAAAAGATTAATCAAAGCAGTCATTTGGAGCGTAGCGTATGGTTCGGGCACTTGGGAATCTTTTTAAGAGGAAAGAGGACGATCGTAGGCGGAGGATTCGGTCAAGGATGGAAAGAGAGAGTTGGAGAGAAACAAAGACATAAAGAGAAATGGCAGGGTGAGGGAGAAGAGGAAATTTGTGCGGAAAGTTCCAAGAGGGCATAATGAGTGGATTGCGGAAATACTAAACATTATTATATATTTGGTTACTTGAGGATCTAATGACTGCTTGGAGGGAGGAATCCTGGTAGGCGTAGATGAGGGAGGGAGTTATATATCCAATGACAATCATGGACCTCACGAACAAATATAATTATCTGGGCTTGGAGAGATCAATAATGCGAGAGAAAATTTTATCATTGTGTATGTGTGTGGTTAAGCTTCTTGAGAAGTAAACGATTCAAGGTCTCCCTCCAAACGGGAGGACCCTAATCCAGCCTGGCAAGTTCGTCAAACCGGTGGGTAGGAAAACCCGTCGATAGAGACTAACGGTAAATATTTTCTACGTGAAAACCACGCATAAGTTTCGGCGAGTTCATATTTAGCGCACCGATTCTTTTGGAAGAACTAAGCCCGCAACAGAAAGGGACCGTGAGCTGTAACGCATTACCTTTCGCAAGGTAGCGACGACGTACTCCTGCAGCCTACGAGTGACGTACGGGAGTAGGATTCACCATCGCCACATCTAATTGCCTATAGGAAATGGCAAGGCTTTTAAGGCCTATATTTTAAACGGTTAAATACAGAAATCAAGTTGAAAGAGCACGAAAAAACTTTGATAACCCGCCGTCATAGAAATTTCTTCAAAGGCAGAAACAATGCCTTTACAAATGCGACAAAGAAATACTCACTGCATAATTTCAGTGGGGTAAATATTTTTTACCTTCGTAGAACACCAACAGTACATGTTTCTGTAAACTCACAAACTTAACACTTTTTTTTTGGAACAATTACTGATTAGTCCGCACGTGCAAAATTCAAAATTAACACAAACTCACAAAATTGAGCGAGTTGAACCACTTCAAGTTCCGACTCTATTCTCGCTAAGTGCAAAAAATCACGCATACCTGCTAACAAGGTCACAACTACAGCGGAAAACACAATTGCTCACATTTTTAAGACTTCGTCACGAAATAATAACGATAAAATAACCCATATCAGAGGTATCAATTGATAACTATTGTCTCCATGAACTAACCCGCGTGATTAAGATGGCACGCTTTACAAAATCCTCGCGTTAAGGGTTCAACACTAATTGGAAAACATTCTGATATCACGATAAGCAATCGACTCTTAGAGATAGGCTATTACAAAGGGAAGTGGAGTTCTTAAGCACTCTTTATTTCAACTCAGTTTGTCCTGTAATAAGCTGCTCTCCTCCCTCTCCTTAAGCTGCTTACACTTGCAATCCTCCTCCGTGCCGAACAAAATGCCCATTCTCTCTCTCCCTCTTCCCTGCTTACCTAGCACACTCCCTTCAAACACAGCCTTCGAGATCCCAAAGAACATAAATCTGAGAAGAGCTGAAGAAACCGCAGTCCAAAAGATGTTTACGACGAGTAGAAATATTATTGTCCACCAGAAAACGAAGTGTTCATTTAATGTCCAAAATTAATTATACCTTAGACCAGCTTTAATAATAATTCCAACCTGAATTCAAATGAGTCATTTCGAAAGAGTTACGATATAGCAAGAGATAAATTAAAAAATTTCGACCATTCACAATTGGAGGATAAAATAGAAGAGATAACTTTTGAGTGCGGAAGAGCGGATAAAAACGGAGCGTATAAGTTCAGGATTAGAGATAAAGAATTTTGGACCACAGGAACGTTACTAACAAAGATCAAGAAAAGTAATCACTCTAGCGAAAAAAAAAAGGCGTTCGAATTCTTACTCTTATAGAATTGCATCTCCTCACGGGGACCGTAAAGTTACCTCTGTGAGGAACAAAACGATAGACGGAGATTTTGGCGCTGGATGATTTACTCGACACGGAAAAAGGGGTAAACGTCACCCGCCACTTGAACCTTGGTGCAGAGAGAACGACACCGAAGGAACGTCGATCCCGGCGTCTCGCCAACGAGGTGCAACAACTGTTTGCAAAGCACGTAGCGAGACACTTACGGGGAGGGTGGACACACCTCGAGGAGGAAGGAAACCTCGGATGGGGGGGGAGAGAAAGAAGGAAACCTCGGAAACTAAAATCGAGTCTCGCAAAGTGCTGTTGGCACTCTCTTCCCCGAGGGACGACCTGCTTTGAATGTTTGTTTTCGAGTCGCCCGATCGCATGGAGGCACTTTCACTTGGGGAGGGAGGAGGGAGAGAGGTCTAGTTTCCAGCCCCGCTCCCGCCAGCAAATGACACTTTTCGCGATTGGATTCGACCGCTTTCGAAGCGGCCTCGCGCGAATTGGAAGAACGGGAGTGGGGGGGGGGAGGCGAACGGGAGCGGAGAATAAAAGGATTGGGTCGGTTTACCCATGCACTGGTCAGAAAGACGAGTGGATATACTATGAACGCACACGGCTGTCAGCGACATGAATATGAAACGAAAAAAAACCTTGCGTGCACCGACGGTGAGATGCCACACGCACCGCTGGGAAAATTGACGTGCATGCATGGTGGCCGGCAGATTAGCCGAGACATTTTTGACTTTCCATGCCTGGTAATTGGATGTTCATTTAATTCATTTCATTCATCACATTCCTCTAAGATGTTTTGGTATTTTTACGTTTGGCAGTGTAGACTAGCTTGCGGGATATCAGTAAAAACGATTAACACATAGTAGATCAACTCATTTTCAGACGAAAAATCAATGCATCTAAACGGAAACGGAAATGCAGAAAAATGCTACGCAGTACCCACCGGCAAATTACGAAACTTAGTTGGAATTCTGTGATGCAAGATAATTTATCAAATATTTCCTTAAATGCGTAATCATACATTCCCGCAAGGGAGAAGACTGGATGTGAAAATTATGTTGTGAGAGAGAACGGAAGGCTGGTGGCATAATCTAATGTTCACGAGTTTCCTCTGGAAGATGGTAATGATATTTAGCATCAAGCATCAGAGGAATTCGGATGTGCCCACTTGCAGTTATCAACTTGCCTCGTAAACACTCCAAGTTAAAACAACTTACGTTGCACTCATGACAAATGGGGAACCGTGGATCAACAACAGCGTTCGATGTCCAAAACATTTGTGGTCAGTGAGCCCCCTTTACGTAATACAATTAACTTAAGAAAGTTATTGATGCGTAAACTTTTCTTGCAAAAATTTCAAAATTTACTTTCACGCTAACGTCGGACTTTCGTCTCACGCTGCTTTTATCCTTTTGAACTCGTTTTGGCTACAGTTAACTCTTTAATGTCCACAAATTAACACGTTTGAGAACTTTGGGGATAAATTGATGGAAGACTGGCTATTTTTTTTGGAATGTAAACATTGGGGTAATATTCTACACTTTTAATAATCTCCGAACCGGTTTCGATGCTTTCAAATCATAAAGAGTTTTTTTTTACCACTTGGTGATTGTGTGAAAGCATCGAAACCGCTCGAGGTTTGTTAAAAGTGTGGATTATTACTAATTTTGCTTCAATCCGCAACTTTGGGAACGCAATGAATGAAACAGGGAGCCGCTCTTAAGACTAATATTCGGCTGTTTACGCGAGAGAAAAGTCCATTCTCGAGGCGGAGGACTGATAATATCCCTCCCAGATAACACGTATTTCCTTAAGTCTCCTGCGTGCAGAGAGAATTCTCGCGAGTCGCTTATCTTCAAGCGCTTACATAAAACATCAGGAGCAAGAGAAACACACGCTGAGATAACAGCTGGAAATGAACAAAACGCCGCCCTTCTTTCGAGCGCGGAATAATTTCTGCCAAACTACTTCCAAAAACCTCTTACAACGATCTCGTAAGACACGGTAACACTCGGAAGGTAATTTTTCAACTCCACGCAAAACGTACACGAAAAGCTCGATAAGCAATGCGAGCGGGCCCAACATTTTCGTGCACAAATATGTGGCAAAGTAAGATTAAAATGACGAAATTAGCTTAAGAGTAGAAAAAAATATGTGAGATAGGAAAAGAATTCGCCAGTGGAGCCTCGGCTGGGATTACATAACACCGGCAACGCTCTATTCTCCGCGATCTATTTCATGGAAATTAATATATATTTGCATGGTCGCAGAAACGCGGTACATTAAAAACATGCACTCTTTGACCGGAGAGGGATGTGGTTTAATCGACAGGTCCCTCCATGTATACACATCTCTGTAATTTAACTTGATTACATCTAAGCGGAAAGTCGAGTTCCCTGCGGTATTTTGAGTGGCGACTAGAAAATGAATGCGGAGTGTCTGGCGCAATGCAGAAACAGTGGCAGTGATGTAAGCCGTCCTTCGCCAGTTGGTTTTGCTGAAGTAGACGCAAAACAGGAGCCACCCAAATATTACCTATGCACTTAAAAGTGAAACACTCTCAATATGTCACATATGCAAGGCTTCACCACTCTAAAAAAAACTTATTTTGGTTAACTTTTCGTGCTATTCATCAAGTGTTGTTCTTCCTTAGTGTAAAGGAAAGAATCTAATCAATACCATTCCACCCTAAATTTTATGTTACATTAGGCACGAGAGATTTTAGTATACTCAAAAGAAGATACATTTTCATTTTTCAAAAGACAAGCTCTCACTCAAATAGTGCAAGATGCATACCGCAGTCCGATCGGGGTAAATTCTGAGCGAAATTTATGACAATTATTCAAACTACGGCCACTGTAGAGGAATGTTGATGGCCACAGCAATGGAATGGTATACTTTACTGTCAACGCGGGGATTCCGTTCGTGCGAAAAATATTCAATGGAATTCCATGAAAGGCACGACGAGAGAAGAAACCTACACGAAGAACGCGATGATACTTAAATATTTACCTCCACACGGTGCAAATATTTGAAGAGGGCTTGGGAGCGAGACGCAAAAAATAACGGATTAGATTTTAGTGAAAATAAAAATGAAAACTCGAACCAACGGAGAATTCTCAAGTCTTAAAGAGTTTCAGCCTACAAGCTTGCCAACGTTTCCATCTCACGTTCATCTCCGACGAAAACCATTACAGGAGAGAAAAAGCCAAGCCTACTTTTAAATGATTCAGTTTGACATGTTTCATGCGAGGACTGAATTATGAACTTGGGGAGAATCCCATTTGAGAATTTCGAGTGGAACGGACGAGATCCATTGACCCACGCAAATGAAACTATTAATGCCCCATGTATGACGTTCTGATGAGGAATACACGCATGAAGAAAACCTGCTTCGGAGGAAGGAACGATGGAAAGAGCCCGGTTATGACTTTCGAGCTTCAATTAAAATAAATAACAGTTATAATAGCTATTCATAAACCAAAGGGTTATAGGGCAATTGAGAATTCCAGCCCTACCGATCCGTTAGGACCAAAGGTAAAATTTCTAACCTGCTACGCCTCCATGCAAACTAAACGAATCTTTCAAGAAGAGAATTCGTGGGATGGGTAATACACGAATTTATTTGGTCGAGACGCAGAGGCCGGTTTGTATCCCTAAGTCGTCGAACTTGTTCTCTAAGTCGTCTCGGAATTTTTCAGTACCTTTAGCAAGTCCATCGCCTGTCCTTGTGGAGCAATTTGCTTATGCATAAGCCCTTAGTTGAGGAAAAAAAGCACCAATATTATTTCCGTGCTACTCCTGACTTGCGCTGATGAAATCGGTGACTTCATTTGGTGCGATTGCTGCTTCCTCACGGGGTGACAACCGTACACCAATGTTTATTCTCCAAAAAAAGAACTGAGAAATGAAGTTAGGGTCGTTTTCACGTCGTTGTTCGAGCTCGGTGCACACCTGCACTCCATTCATTCAGCCGCCAGTAGACGAGGCAAAAATTACACTAATCTCCGGCGATTTCCCAGTCCATCAATGAAAATTCGCCGGCGAATTCCGAATGACAAACCGAGGGGCTTCTTCACAAAGGTCGTTCATTACTAAACGGCTCCCTTCGCGAATTTTTTCCGAGAGCTCTTTCAACATTTGCGTCGGTGATCCCAGTTGACGTTCTGCCGATTTTAAATCGCTTGAATCCATTGTTGGCTTTCGAGTGTGATCTATAACTACACCCACAAATGCTTGTTTTTTTTGGGTTTTTCTGCGTCTCTGCGGCCGTCATTCCCAACAATTTTGTAACAAAATTTCAGGCAAATTTTTAGTTCCTTTCAAGTCGTTAACAACGCCGATCG
>LYUA01000490.1:115663-130573 GCA_002093875.1 Calopteryx splendens | reverse complement strand
CTGACAAGGGGGGCATCGACCCCCCCCCCCCTGCCCCTCCACCACGTCCCCGACTTCGCCCCCGAAGAAGGAGCATTAACCGAAAGAGTTTGTGGGAGGGGGGAAGAGGAGGAGGAGTTCGGGCGCGACCACACCCATCTCAACCCATCTTGGCGGAAAAAAAGAGGAGCCAATCAAGAGCCCCACTCCCACCTCCGCCGACGGAAGAGGGCGCGATGATGGAGAGGAGGAACCCGACCGCTTGGACGGGCGAGCTACTACGCCCATCACCGCAGTCATTCCTCTTAGGGGGATGGATGCTTAAAAAGGAACGTTTTTAAAAAAAATGGCATCCGGGGACTGGCGAGTGAAATCAAGGGGCGGAGGATACCGTGCTCGGACCAGCAACACCAGCTGCGCGAATTTAAAAATAAAGTATGTACTGAATCGACCCCACCGATCTTGGATTTTTTTCATAAAATCTTAGCTGTTTTTCACCCCAGCTATGTACTCAATGCATAGAGCCGTTTGGATACCTCCAGCAGAGTCCAGTTTAGCTATGGGAGATGGCTAAGGGCACCCTAAGCTGCACTCGAGCCTTACGAAATTCCTATACGATAACTCCGGGAAGTGAACGGAGAGGAACTGGCCCCCGTATCCTAAATGTGAAATTTCCACGAGAACCAATACTAAGCAAGCTCAAGCCTCAACAATCAAAACATCCCTCGGACTAATTACAGTATTTTTCTTTTAAGCTTTCAACACAATTCGTTCAGTAGTCAAGCACGCGGCTTTGGAATACGATGCACCAGTTTACTCTTCAGGATCCACTGCAAGATACCAATTGACTGGTACCGCAAGAGCGGAGACAATATTCCGACATTGCCATCCAAGTGTTAACGACATAATCACTCGTCAGCTGTCTAACGTATCACGTTGTTTAGAGATTTAACCTGTTTATTACAACGGAAGCGAAAAGAATCACGATAGTCGCCGACAGTAATCCGATAGATTGACGAGAGAAACGCCACTAGAAAAGATAAATATACTTACATTCTTCGGCCAATTTGATCATTATGTAATTACTTCAAGTCAAGCTGAATATTAAATCACTGATTCGTTTACTTTCGGTGTTGATTGGTTGAAGAACTATAACTAACTTTTAAAGGGCAATATCTGAAGAATGGTGGAAATGTGTAATTCGGCAGAAGGTCGAAGTTGATCTCTGTTCAATAAAACGACATTCTCTCCTCATTGTGTTTACACTACGTATGAGGAAAGTGAAACCAGGGCACAAACAGCAACTTATATGACAAATTAAAACCCTCATACAGCCATCGGTCCAATCGAGATACGGAGTTGTGAAAAAATGCTTGATTGCACACGACATTAAAGCGGGGAAGGTAGACAGTGAACTTTTCAGTTTTGAATAAATAAACATACTATCTCCAACCCCGACTGTGAGATATTAATTTTTCGGCGGAATTTAGGATGCAAAGATTTAAAACGATTCCTTTCAGTACCTACACGAATATTCATACACGATTACCATGATAAAGGTGTTCCGTAGCAGACATGACAGTAAAATTAAGGAGTTCTGACAATACTTCTCGAATTGAAAATGGAGCAACTCTGCTTTCGAAATCCCTCTATGGGAGCATAAGGTGGGAGGGTATGCCGAGAATTATGGCGTGAGTTAGATCGTGATCTTCCCACAATCTTGGATGTTTTATGATTCCCATCAACTATTGATTTCGTCGAATGCCTTGAATTTATACCCCAGATTATGAGTAGGCGGGAGCCCGACGCGTGAATTACATGTGTATTCGTATGCTCATATATCACCGGTCATGCATCCCAAAAAGGATCGAATACACACTGCAATTTGCAACTCTCTGAATACTCGTAGTAATTTATGGAATGATCAAGTTGACCCCAAAATGTAACACCCTTAGAAAATCCTAATCCACGCAGCTGTCAAATACCACAAGACTCTTAAAGTATCCCCATATGGACGACAATTCGACTCTAAATAAATAACTCGACATGTCGAATCGCAACGGATTGTCGGTATTAAAACCTACGTAAAATTTCTTTTGAAATTTCCAACTGACTTTCGCTAAAAAATCGAATTTGAAAATTTATAAAATTATGGAGGATCCATTTTCTAATTCTCCAAGCAATTTGCTCTACGAATACCAACACCGTTAGTATTCACGAAACCGGAAGAGCCATAATCTCATGGCGGGACCATACATACACAAGTCCTATGTACCCATTATTAGTGAAGTGTGTTCATGTCAGTCATCCACTGATACATCAAGTCCGTGTCACTAAGTACGCAATGCACAAAATTTTACTTGAGGAAAGCTGTGCCAGAATACATACTCGTCACTGTTCAATAGAAATCCGCTGAAAATCAATCCTAGGTATGATAGCCAACGACGATGAAGTAGAACAGGACAACAACATTTTTTATTGAAGAATATTATTTTTTATTTGTAACTTTTCTTTCAGGTTTTTCAGCAGTAAAACCCCCATACTTCACTCGCTTTTCATACAAGGATACTTCATTACGGACTGCTGTTTTGAATATGTACAATAGCTGAAATAATTCCTTAGTGTAAAAACAGCAAAAACTAAAAGACCGATTGTAATCCGTATAGCATTCATCAATTCTTTGCAGTGGAAATCCGGCACATTTAACTCATCAAGGAAGCAGTCTCTGTACAATACACATCGGCCACTGGGTTTACTGTCTAATTAGATTAGTTGAACACACGGAGGGTTTTTTGTGCGCGTCTCTTTCTCCTTACCGTACAGCCGAATGTTAACACTCCGCCAAGTTCCCAAACGGTTGCAACACACGATGAAAACCTAAGCACTTACGTTAATTTCGTTAGATCCGAGACAAAAATATGAGGTCGCGAAGGAATTTAAATACATATCTCTCCCTTCACATGAAGCACAGCAACAAAACATGTTGTGATGATTTTACACTTTGGACACGGCGAACCTTAAGTTCCTCCATCTAGCAATGAGATCGGCACGAGGAAAACATACGCTTGACACGATGGGGCGTGACTAGCGAGCAACGACGGGCCTGGAGGGAGAAAGGGGGGGGGGAGAGAATTATTCATTCAGCAGGAACTAAAGGGGGAATCCGTGCGTTGTGTGCTCATTGCGTCGGGGGAATAAACGTACGCTAGAACCGGAGATTGGCACTCGCGACCACCCACAACCTACCGCCAAGTGGGCATATGTCTCCGCCGCCTCGATCAGGAAAAATGGTGCTCCCTTCACAGGAGAGAGGGATGCTCCCTCTCCGGCGACTGACGTCTTCCCCCGAGGGCCCAACGTGCCCCGCTTGCACTATCACGGTGGTCATCAAATTTGTTGAAAAGGATTCCATTTTAAAACCCATGACACTCAAATGAGTTCACTTTTCAGCTCATCCGTGACAGCATGTCCACGCGACGAGGTGACTGGCAGGACTAAATTACAGGATTTTGAGACAACATGGAACTGGCGTGCCCATTGCTCGCGTGATTAATTGCACATTAAAAAAAAGAGGAAGGGTTCAAACAAACGTAAGAAATAGAGCGAAAGCTTATTCGCGGATGTGATAAAAATAACGAGTTGGTTCATATTACAGATCCATAGAAAAAGTCTAATGCGATGACTAAAACAATTTAATGTTGTCCTAATCTGGCACACCCCATACCATACCGTGAAATTTTTCTCAAACTGTACGTCGCAACTTCATGGGGATAAGTTAAAAATAATGATGACACTGAAAATAAAAATCCCAGAATTCATAATCAATTACAATTCTTGAATTTTAAAGGCTTTCATTGGAACAATTTTTCACTTTTTTACAGCAACCTACTATTTGTATTAATTATCACTTTCAAATAGGTGCAAAGCTAATTTTTTTCCACGTTATACGCCATTAATAAATAATGGAAACCCCTAATTTAATTGATTTACAAAGTTATCAGCACCAAACCCACGATGCTTTCAAGATTTTCATTCAGGCTCAACAAACTTCGATGATTGACAAGTTTGGCCGGCAAACCCTAATTATGCAACACTGGAAATTATTTTTTAATTAAGAAGATCGGAAAATTTTCTACGAAATTCCCATTCACTTTTAACATCCGTCTCCATATATGGCCCGACGGATGTCTCATACCAGCGGAAATACGCATTAAAACGGAACAGAACAGGATGAGACACTCCACCATAGCTATAGCGGCGGTAATTTAAAACGGAAATGCACTCACAACAGGGCTTTCTCCCACTATCACAACGCTTACAAAGGCAACAGATGTCATGCAGTCTTGCATGGGTGTGATTTTAAAGGAGGGGTCAATATGAATTCAATGGGACGAATTTCAAGTCATTAATTCTTTCTGGAGGAGGGAGAGGGGTCATTGTGTGACTGTTCCCAGCGTTACGGTGGACTTGTGGAAGGACAATATCTACGAGCCCGTTTTTCAATTTTGCCATTCCAAAGCCATAAATACTTTTTCTATATATTCCACACTACTAATGTAACGGCAACTGCGTCGATATTTATCAAGGAAATAATCTCGGCGAGATCATTAATATGGCAATTCCAAACGACGCTACTACGATTATGATATAATCTAAAAAAACCTCGCTAATGGGTGTATTAATATGACACACATTAGCGAAATTCAGTGATATTTGGTGCAGAGGACACTCGGAAAGACTCGGGTCATTTAACGTACCCTTGATCAGTCACAATTCACCGCAATGCGGGTGAACAGCTGCAGCCATTGAGAAATTAACAATGTTCAAAGTATGTCGATACTAAAATAAATGATTAGTTGGGCGGAACATTCTCTAGAAAACAGCCTGGCCTGGTTGGATTACCTCCCTCCAAACTTCCTACACAAGACACTTACTTGTTACTTTATTATATTATAGAAGTTGATTGACATAATTTAAAAAAATAAAGTTCCACGACCTAAGAGAATTCTATGTATTACCGAAGTCCGAACGCTAACATTTGTCATAAGGAAGGGCATGACCACCCGCTGATCTTGATGTACTGCCACCATAAAAATTCCTAGCCCCATATTATGCGTTCCGAAGAAAAACTTGCCAAGAGCGTATGCAAATCATAGCGGCGCCAAGCCCCAAGCGACACGTTGACTGGGTATTTCTTTGCGTTTGCAAGATCTAGAACAATTCGTCTTATGCAAGAAAACGAATCACCATTTACAACCTATAAATACCACGTTATCACTACAATTATCAGACTGATCAGAGCCATTTATATTGAACCAGTGATGAAATACATAAAGAATATTCTCCACTTATCACGAAAAGACTCACTTTTGTCTAGTAAAAATCAAGGCTATAGAGGTGGAGCTTACAAATTACACAACTATTTTGTAAGACTTATAATCACCCGCTGCAAAAATCTTTCGCTTTTGGCTAAAATAAACAATTCTAAAATATTGTACAAATATATTTTTCTAATAATTGCGATAATGACCAAACTAAATCGATATTTTCGGATCGCTGAGATTGATACCTACTTATTTCTTCGGTTAGCTACACAACACACGCAATGCCAATAAGAATTAATGGTGCCGGAATTGTAAGTTATAGTAAGAATCGGAAAATTCTTTTACTTTTCAAAACATTGGCGGTAAAATTAATGCTCACCCAGAATCCGAGTAGTACATATTAACTGACGGTTCTGAACCCCGATAGGACGAAGAGAGCCATTATATTAGTATTAATGTTTATCGACTTGTTTCTCCCACTTAGGAAACTGCCTAGGAAACTGTCACCCGTCGACGTAGAAACCACGCACTCCCATCATCCAACCCATACGAATTCCATCCCTCAAGAAATAATTTCATTTTTTATCGATTGAACGACCGGGAGTAGAAGGGGACCCGCATTACCACGTGGACGCGGGCACAGACACACCACCCTGAACCTGAAAAAACAACCAGCACTTTCTCCCGAGCGGAGGGCGACTTAAATTACCATTCAGGGATCAAAGCATCCTGTTTTATCGCATTAAATATTTCAGCCCTCCCTACGAACGATATCCGATTGATAAGATGCAAAAAGGAGTCTTCCGAGACACGCCCAAACCGACTTCCGAACCGCGATCGCCGGAAGCGCCACCGAGGAGCTTGTTTTTACACAAGGGAAAGCGACGGAGGCCAACGTTTTTCTGCACGTACGAGTTCCCGATCAGTTACGCCAAGCACTGCCTCTCGCACTCTGGAAAACCGTGGGAAAACGCACAGGAACTGCAGCAAGACGGGAGACGCTCGATCCCAGGTCTCAGCAATATTCCCTCGCACTCGCTGCCACCAAAAGAGTGGAATTGGTACGAAAACCGAGAGTAAAAACGAACTGTACAGAGCTATAACTAAAACTGTAAACATCTTGGCGAAAATGCACAAATATTCCTTGAAAAACTAATCCATTCGCTTTCAGGTAATATGATACAATTGATACTAAAACAACTAACAAAAATCCTCTTGTGACATTTACTATAATAACCAAATTGATCGCGGGTGTACTTAAATACTTCGTGGAATCGTGACATGATTAAAAGGAAACCAACCTTGTAATATTCCAAGCGAAATATTTTCATCAAACGTCGTAATCGGTCGAGGCTTAATAAAAATATTTTGTGAGGATTAATACAAAGTTAATTTTCTTTTAACCACTTTTATGTCACTCCGTCTTCACCAGCGAGACCCACCAGAAACCAGTCGAGACCCTCACAAACCATTGCTGGGAAACTCTTACCCTTCAGTGTTCGAAGAAGGCATGACTCAAGAATAGGAAGGAAACGTCGACGGGAGAAAGGAAATTGTCGCGTCGGCCGACTTTTCGGCCTTGGGACGAAGACCTAAGTCGAGTGACATGGTTATCGAAAAGGATCGCTCATTGTCGGTTGGACAAGTGGTCTTAAACGACCAACGCTCATCTCGAAAGAGGTGCCCATACCACTCCCTTGAAATATAATCCGAGGTCCACCGTCCACCGCCAATCGAAAGACAAATCCGTGACGACAAACATATCAATGAAAAGCAAAAACAAAATATGCACTCTTTAATTGCCAGTGATAAATTCGACAATCGGAACGAGACAAAAATAGGGATAAGTAATTGAAAATGAAATTAAATCTATTAAGTCTGCAATGATGAAAATTATTTTCCTAGCATTCCGTTTCAACTCAGGTTAGTTACCACACATGGGACTATGGAGTACATACTGTATGGAAGTTAAGTGAAATTTAGTTTACAACCCCACTGTTAAAAACATAACTCAAGCTTCGTTCATTTGTTTTTTTCAACCAAGGTATCTTTGAAAAAAGTGCGTCCACTGTAAATTAGGTTTCCGTTGAAACTAAGGTCGGAAAAATAAACAGTGGAACATTAAATGTAGTATGTATTTCTATAAAGAATATACGTCACATTTATAAGCTTGGCAGTCTTCATCTTCATATTTGTTAGGTGTCTAGGTGAACTCGCCACTATCTCCTAATTCTAAGTTTAACGAACTTCATTTTCTGAAAGCAAACGGTACATTCGCTGAGGAAAGTATATTTAATTATGCATACGATTTATGGCGAATAATACCGAACGGGTTGGCCTTGTGAGTAACGCGCTTACCTAGTTATCCGAAGATCCCGTTTCGCTCATTGGTATTAAATGAACTCTTTAGTGGTCCGGTAACTTTGGAAACATGATAAAAACCTTAATTGAATTATCGGCACCCACGGGACATGCGGGCTATCATAGGCGCCAGGGAATATCTGCAACAGATCACCCTCGAGATTTCCAAATAATGTCGAAGATGATTCACAGGGAATTAACTTTCTCTCGCAACGCCTAAATGGGGCATATGACACGCGGAGGACAAAACAGTACGCTAACGTGAGTAATAAGGGCACACATGGCTAGGAGTTGAGCTGCGCGCAACTGGACAGTCCCAGACATCAGTCTCCGAAGTAACGGACCCACGATGATAGCGAGGAGACTTTCACAAGATGCAAACGAAGTTTTTCGAGGATGTTCCATAATTTTTATGCCAAGGGAAATTTGCAGCTAATGAAACAGTGGAGTATCCATCAAGTGGGAATATTTAAATAAGTCAAGCTCTGGGGAAACGGAAGAAAATCACAACGTCAAATTTTATTGAATATTTTCAGGGCACACTCGCACTAACTCTCTAAAGCTCCATGTGTCAAGCTGGCATTTATGACACAAATCATTGATTACAAAATCTAGCGTATCAACAAGTGTAATCATTCATTTCCGTTTCCAAAACTATGCTTCTACAGTTGAAGGAGGCATCCGATGAACGTGGGAGATTTTATACTCCAGTAAATTTCCGCGAAAAACTGTTAATTGAATAAGAATTTGGGAAAAATATTATTAACAAGAACCATTTTCTGAAAGTATTAATCCGGCGTACTGAGTTCAACGGCAAAACCCGAGTTAAACGAAATTCGGAACATAAAATCTACGATAAATAAGTGCACGTCGCCGATTGTAGACAAAATACAATCATAAATGACCATTGCAATCAAATAATATATTAGAATTAGGAAAATATATTTACCCTACTCCAATCAATACTTCCGAGGGCAACTGATTCACTTCAGTGAACAGAGCCCTCTCCGCCATACTCAACAAATGCATTTAAAAAACGGGTAGGAGGAGAAATATCTCCCGAAGATCGCTAAAATGCAATAGGGTGGCTAAAATCCACAAACGCAAAACAATGGACTCAAAATCGACGCCAAGTTTAGTGCCATAACTCACACTCCATCGCATTCTTATTTTAATCGCATTTTCCATCCCATCGCATTTTAAATTCATTTTTCTTATTTTAATCACGGTTTCCCGTTCTAAATTCTAAATATGGTGGTGGCTCGTATACGGCAATGGAATCGAGGATTAAACACAGATAGCCTCCGCCGAAACACACTCCAATTAGACTTTGGCCGCGATGTCGACATTTTCGAATGGCAAACTATTGAATCAGGAGAACCCACTGTAATGGACGACCTTTGGGAGACTTCCCGACAAAGGAAAGGCACGTTTCGAGAAAAACGAACCGATTCCGTCACACTCAAAACCACTCGACGATGGGAGTCTTAAAATAAGGAGAACGGCGAGGAAATTGACGCAATGCGGTCGGCCCCAACTTCCGATCCTCACGCGAGCCCCGCGGAACACATTACGTCCCCATTTTACGATGAATTCGTCGCTTTGAACCGCCAACTAAATGTACCGATCCACGCACGCAACACTGAGAAATCCCTTCCGTCAGCATCGTCCGCCGCGGCGAACTACCCACGACCTTAAAGATGACGACGGTTTAATTAATTAAGTGGAGCGAGGTCACAGTCGCAACGGCGTGATGCACTCTCATTCCTTCCAGAGGGGGAGTGCAAGTATCGGACGCAAAAAAACAGTCGCTCGTGAAAGTGCGCGTGGGATAAGCGGTGTCAACGGTCACGATCCTGGCAAAAGGGAACCCCCCTCCCTCTGGCCCTCCCTTCCTCCTCCTGAGCGAAAACCAGAACGACTGCGAGCTCCGATGCCCTTGAGTTACATTATCCAAATCGGGAGGATTTAAATTCAATTGTTCCGAGAGTGATTTAGTGTAAGCTCACGACGAATAAGCACTTGATGCTTCCCCACCGGTTGCATTTGGATGTGCAACCGGCTTCATCCCTCATAAATCTTAACGAATGGGATCATACCTGTTTACGGTGATATCGGTGTTATGTACATCTAAAAAGAATTTGCGGATAATTATCAATGCAGAACAACGATGGACTCTGATCACCCTCTATGTCTCTTATACACTGCGTACTTTGATTTCGCGATGTTTACATTATTATTGTATTCATGGTAATATACCTACAGACTAATCACTGCTACACTTCTAGGCACTTTTTAATTTCACAGTCCAACGAAATACCCTACAGTACAATAAACCATTCAGTTAGTTAGCAGCCGATTCTAATTTTGCTCAGGTTTTATAAGGTAGACGTCAATAATTAACTAATGTATGGTAATAATAAGAAATTAAAACACTAGCAATTTTCCAATTAGCTCCATTAATAACTGAAAAATTGCAAGTGTTTTCATTTCCTACGTTTTTGGAATTTGAATTTGTAATGCATGATACATAATACCTATACACTGCTCTTAATTATATGTCTGGTTTCACCATGAGAGTTTTCACATAAATTTGTACACAGGTTTCATGCATTAATTCATTATAAACATTGCTTGATGAGAATATACGCACAGGTCGATTAATAATTAAACGGAGTACGGAGTCATTACCTCGACGTAAAGGTTTGGACCACAAAAGTCCTTCAAATATCGCCACCCACACTAAAACATACGTACAAAACACGTTGGACAGGGGAGAAGGAAACGGGCATTTCTTGAAAATTATAAGGACTGTCCCGAAGTCTCAGGTGACTTCACCTTGGGGAAAGAATTAAGGAATCGAAACTCTGCCGATAGACGGTCAGCATCCGAGGAAATGGATAGCCTTCGAAAATGCGATAAGTGGAACATAAACGCAAAGGGAACGGCTCACAGATTAATTCACGAGTCTGCTTTCCCATCCTAATACGGTCCCCGAGGTCAGACCATGAAGTGACAAATGCACACAAGATACACCGAGAAGGATGCTAAGAAATGTTCTTGCAATGAAAGTAAAGAACACACGCTTACATAAACGTACTAAAGAGATGAAGCATTCCTACTTTGAGACTATTAAATGGAATGGGGAAAACATTATTACAAAAATGGTGTTCATTACCGAATGTGCATGGAATGAAACAAGGCTGTTTCTGTTACAAACCAAGAAAAAATACCGACATTTTTCGAAGGATACGATCAAAATCCGATCGGCAATATTTATTTACATTAATAGAGCGAAAAAAATGAAAAAATAAATTAAACTTCCACTTGTAACAGTTTTCAAGAAATTATTTAGACATTGACCAAATTTCCTGCGAAAGATTATACCTCTTATAATTACGCCGTCTGCCGATACATACACGACCTCTTTGTGAGGATCTCGAGAATTCTGCTCCGGGTTATAAAATTAAGACGGAACCAAAGGAGATTAAAATATAACGAACGAGCTGGTAAACGATAACGAAGGGTAAGGATGAAAAAACAAGTGCATTGTTCAAACTTGACTTTATAGCTGCGATCCGAAGCGATTTCGAAGTGAAACATTAAAAGACCAAAAAAACCCACATCACTGTACAAATTAGATAATTCTCCTAATTCACAACAATTAGGCTCCAGAAAGCGTTTTTCCCCAGGCCGACGAAGTTATCGGAAAACTAATGAGCTGTTTCCACGCGAGGACCAGGGGCTTTTGAACTCGCCACCGAGGACTGATAAAACTGTCTCGTTAACGCATCAAACGGGATCCCCCCTTTGTTACCCAGGAGAGGTGTTGAAATTCCTCTCTCGGGTGGGAATTAATTAACTCCAAGATTTTCAAAGAGAGAGAGAGGAAAAAAATGGAGGTCGGCAACCGCGGGCCGAGAAAAAAAAACGGGATTTTGTCGATTTAGAAAAAGAAAAGAAGAGGTGGGAATATTAATGAGAGAGTTCAAACGGCGGAGAGTGAATGGAAACAAGTTCATTTACAAATTACTCGACGTAAACGCCGACGGAATATGTAAATATGATGTTGGTTGCCACGCTCATTGCATTAGGGTAAGAGGCTTAAATACACTTTGGCCCTCAGCAAAGACGTCGGGTGGACGCTGGAATCAATTTAAAACGCCCTACAAATCCCTTTGAAGTGCCGCATTTATCTCAACGATTAGGGCCTCCCAACGCTCGGGTACGGATTGAAGGGTTGAGCAAACGCATCACGCACGCATAATTGATTCGTCAGCGCTAATGCACTGCCATTACGGAAATCTACTCTGTACGTAAGCCGGAAACCCCAAATTAATAAAATTACAGGTTTTATCCTAAGGGGATTTTTTATCTCTATTTGATGAGAATTGGATAAACCCCCCCTCCCACCACCCAGGTTGAAAGACGTCTAGGGCGAGGAAAGGCATAGCTCCAAAAGTACGGCAATGGACTCAACTATGGCAGGTTGCCATATGAGGAAAAAACAACCACCACCGCCGAACCACAGTATTCAACCCGAAGGTTAGTTTGATAGGTGAGGGTAGAGGTCATCAAATACGAAGCCCAACGGCGTAAGTGCAATTCACACATCAGGGTAGGGGGGGAGGCAGTTCCTTCCCCTGTGACGCCTACGATTTCCCTGGTTGACTTGGTACCCGAAAATCCACACAGATTGGGTGAGGCTGAAGGGTGGCCGGAACCGGAATCGAACCCGGGCCATCCGGTTGATAGCCCACCAGAAAAAAAAACAATCACCCACGAAAAAAAACATGAATAACCCTTTCCCAATCAAAAGTTTAAAGTCAGCGTCTTGGGCATCGTGAGTTGAATACAAACATCTGCCTTTTGTTGCATGGAGAAAAGTCAACCGGGCGACCAATAAGATCACACGATATACTTTTATGGTGATATTGGAGAGGCCAAAAGGAAAGTAAAGTTATAGTACCGGGAACACGAAAGGAAATGAGGATGTGAAGTCAAATAAAACCTACATTATCATAGATCAACAAGGTGTTCCCGAGAGAAAACCACCGGAGGACGCTATTTGTAGCATCGGTCAACTAAACTAGTACCCAAGCATTATTCCCCTTTTGGGAACCGATCGTGCCAAGGGAAAGCTGCCCTTTTAAATCTTACTTCCTCTAGATCCGCCTCTCTCCCTCTCTTTCAACTTTCATATGTTTCCGATGTAATTCGGATGTGTGAATAATGCCTTCCGTTTCATCGACGGTTTGCTTGTTATCTTTTAATCTTATTCGCATGTACGCATTGTACCTACCTTACCCGCGGGTTTAATCGGCGGAAAAGTACGAGCATTATTATTAACGAGTCCATCGACCCACACACCGGACAAACACAAAGTGTAACGAAAAAAAAAATTAATCTGAAAGTCCACGCACGATAGAGGAGTGTTTTTTTTTTAAACCTACACGTCCGTTAACCACGAGAGATGGATGAGATTTGACCCATATCGCGTCCCCGCGAAAATCATTGTCCCCCCCGGGGTAAATTAAACGGGAAAAACAAATATGGTGGGGCACAGCTGTAGAACCTTTTCCTGACGGAAAAGAACGTCATGCATTTTGGTCCACGTAGGGAGGGAGGTACCTCGGGGACTGCGGTGTCAGAACCTATGTTACAAAAAGTGCTCCGTGCCTATTTCGACCGGAGCAGCGAGCGATACATCGTTTGAAAGGGAAGAAATAATGCCTACATGCTAAAAAAAATAATCATAATCATCGAACTATCTAAAACACTAACGTTATGGAGACAATATCAAAATTGACTACGCTCTTCACTCGCACCATAAAAAATATATTTTTTTAAACCGAACACTAAACAAATGCTAATGAACAAACACTATTCATAAAACCTCTAATGATGCCCTAAACTACGCAAAAAAAACACTTTTTAAAAAATAAAGACTATTTTCAGAAAAAGAATACACAGCATTTTTTTAACTTGTCGGCGTGACGTAATTTTGCATCATTTGCGAATAACCGAACCTTGTATACATTTTACCCCGGGTTCTGGACCAGTCCCTTCACATACGTCAATCAAAAGAAGTCAACCCTACACATAACTTTTTTACTTTTAAAGATTATCCAAAATCGCATACGGCTCCATCAGTACTTAACGCACCACCGAAACCCCTCTCTCTCAATGCGCTTTCGCAGCATATGCGACGACATGCTGGACGCCTCAACTCGGGCTCAAATCCTTGCTCCGGAACCAGTTCACGGCGTCTACCGCAAGGTGTTCTCTGGAATGCGAGAGGAGGCAGAGGTGGTACGCCTACAGCGAAAAGGGGAGAACAACAACCAAGAACTGGTAGGTAGGCATTTCTCGCACGACCCGCATTCCGTGGTTCGACCGAAACTAGACGAAACTACAATCGGTAGCATGTCCGTGCATAACTTAGCGTGTTTAACGTGACAATTACACACTGCTGCACTGAAAATCCCTTAATAAATAACCGCGACCGCCAACATATTCAAAACGGTCGCGTGAATATTAAACAAGGAACGTCAGCAGGCATATATGCCAAAAAAAAAGCGAAATAGGGCGCAAACAGTCCTAAAAATATTCCAGTAATATCATTTTTTTGAAGCTCAACCATCATTTCCTGGATTACTGTTTAATGAATGCACTTATATGTATGTTCGTTTGTTTGTTTGTTCAGAGAACGGAGATGGTGCAATAACTTCCCGGGACCGTCCACAATCAACTAGGAAACCCACTGGGACGAAACGTTATTATAGACGGAGGTCCGTAGGTCAAGCTCAACCAATCATTCCGCATCTCCCACCTCCTGTCCCATTAGGCTATCATTTTCTTTACACCTTTTGAGATGACCAAATACTCGGTTTATAACAAAAATATGGAAAACATGCCATCTTACGCGTTTACTCACGTCGCATCCGAAATCAACGCAAATGTTTAGTCTACATTATGGTTGGTCGATTTGTGAATGAAGTAAGCGAGAGAGAATTGACTGGACAGAGTAGTTAAGGTACTTAATTCGAAAATTTAGCCCTCCGCAACCAAAAACAAGTTGGTCACCTCAGTCCACAAGTCAGACAAGCTATTAAAAAAACACGACGAAAATACATTTACACTTAACAAATATATAAGAGTTCCTGGAAATGAAATTGATAAATAAACGTGACGAAATCCTGAAAGAATGAGAACGAGTCATCCGGTTTCGAACCTACAGGGGGGG
>LYUA01000490.1:69046-79241 GCA_002093875.1 Calopteryx splendens | reverse complement strand
GCATTATAACTTCCTTTTTTTCCATTGAAATCAATGGGAAAAAAGGAAGTTATAATGCCGCACCCTGTAGAAGACAACATGAGCATTTCACAGCATATTTTAAATGCATGGAAAGATATCCATTAATAATGTAACCACGTGAAGCATAAAACTGCATGAATGTATTAACTGCAAGGGAAAGAGATCATTCCAATTGATTCACTTAGCTTCCCTCATTTCCATTCTCTCAATGGTCCACATGCTCATGTGCTATGGCTGAGATCTGTAGTTACAAAAGTGAAGGTTGTTGGCACATGCATTCTTTCCAGCATGCATATGATTAAGAAAAAATCACCCATCAACATCACACAATCATCTCATGTTGTTCACCAATTCTCTGTAGATGTAATCGTAATCCATAACAAAGCAATGGTATTCCACATTTTCATTTTAAACGTTCAATTTAAGGTAAATTTTATCCAAATACTCTTCTTCCGCACTCATCCACTGAATTCATGATTAAATTAAGATATAATGTCTGACTGAATGATACAATGGTACCCACCTCTAAATAAATATTTGCAAAGTTTCAGGAAATAACCCAGAGACAACCCAGCTACTTACATACCAACAGGTCTACTTACATATCTTTAAAAATTTGATTAAACTAATCAGTTGGTTGCTTCTAAAGGCTAAGAACTGCATACTATCACAGGTGGATTAATTAAACCTGGAAATTTTGCTCACCTTAAAGTTAATATAAGCAAATCCTTTCCCCACGCCAGTTTGTGAATCCCGAACTACACGGACATTGTCTATTTCACCACAATGCTCAAAGACTGTCCACAAGTCATTTTCCTCAGTACCTATAAAGAAAATATGAGATGAAAAAAAAGGAGAATTGAGATTATAAAATCTTCAAATAAATTGATGAACTGCGATCGAAATAATTTTACCCCGGGAACTTCACAGTGGCCAGGTAATTAAAAAAAATTGAATAGAAATTGAAAGGAATGTAATATCTTGTATTCGTTTAGCAGTGAGCCTTCCTGCATCACAAAAGCTTAAATATTGACAACATTTTCACTGTATTGCCCATCTGGGAGGAACCTTCACAATATTAAACACAATAGCCCATGGTTAATGATTAAAACAAAACTATTCTCAGAACACAAGGGATTGAAATAATAATAATGCAAGTACCCATATGATGATAGATGACTATTATGACTATTGGATAGCCACAAAAAACTTTTCCATGAATGCATTTAATTTTTGATTTAATAGCCACCAAATAATAATCAGAAATTCCACTCAATCCCAAGTGGTTGTCCACACTGATGAAGTAACTTAATCTGCAACTAATTTTAATATTATTTAATTACCATATCCCTTTACTCTTAACATTTCCCATATTTGCCTACAACTAAGACGATATTTGTACCAGGCTTTAGTTATTATACTAATTCCACTAAATTTTCACCCCACTCCCACCTCTCCCTTTGCTCACCACAGTATTCCAGCCACTAATCAAATCAAGTGTTTTCTCCCAGGGATGTTCATTTATATCCTGTTAGATCGTGTAAACAATCTTCTTCCTCCTCGCTTCACATTACATATGGATGAATCATTAATCATCATACTAATATATACAAAGTCATTTATTATATTGTGATTTCTTATTAACTTTTTCTATTGAACCCCAAACATAAGCCAGAGTAAAATGGACCCCTGGATAGGTCTATATCGATTCCTTTTGGAAACTCCTGCCCTAAAAGATGCTGTGCATACAAAATTTTGGACTCGGCAACCGAACTAAACCTACTTAGTAACATCAATTTGCCCTTGCAAAAACGTTCGCCCAACCATCCACTAGCCTTGATGTATCCTCTAAAAACCTCATCAAGAGAAGAGGAGTAAAACACATTAGTACAGAATCAATAAGAACATGTATAAAAACTTACTAAAATGAACATTTCCCACAAAAACTGCCTTTTTCTGGTCATGTGAACTACTTCTTGATGATAGATCAACTCTTAAGTGATGGTCTTGGTGCAGTAGTCCATTAGCTTGCAAAGCCGCCTTTGCTTCCTCTTCAGAAGAAAAGCGAACATAACCGACGATATTTGTTCTTTCCGGGTGAAACTCCTTCCTAAAACAATACATAGGTCAAATATGTATTGATTGAATATGGTAGGGAATGTGAGGCAATGACTTAAAGAGATCTAACAAAACAGATTCAAAATAATTAACTGGATTTCTTACTTTATTATAGCAACCTTTTTAGGAATTCTGGGATCCTTCAACGGTGGGCACCGTAATCTTGCAGTCTCAATTACTCCGTAAGATTTAAAGATTTTTTTCAATTGCGTCACCTTTATATTGCAAGGCAAATTTCCGACGAAAATCGTCCGTTTATCTTCATCTGGGTTAATAATTCTTTCCTTTAACTTGGGTTTGCTTTGCACACGTTTAGCTGCGTTAATTGCATTAGTATTATTCAGCCGCTTTGACTTTGACTGAAATGAAGACTCGTCGTCATCATCATCATCGTCATCCAGATTGCTAAAGATGAATTGATACATAATAAAAAAGCACAGTCAATAATCAATACCAATATGTTTGGCATTTGATACCAAAAAAACCAATTGATGGAAACCTTACCGTTTCAGGGATCCTGGGGCTTCATCCTGATCTGCATTTCTTTTTCTTTTAGCAGAGGGGATCACTTTGAATTTCACCTCTTCCCCATGGCCAGATGATATATTTTGAAATAAATTTGATCCACAAACCTTTCCTTGTGTCTTCTGGTGGATGAGATTTGCTAAACTTCCAACGTGGAAATCCATTTCAAGAATGTTTTTATCACAGAAAATGAGAAATCAAATAGTTAATTTGATAAGATTTAAGGGCGTATACAGTCGTCCATACTACGAACGAACACCCATACTGGTCCACACAATCACCAACACACGAGGTCAAACAATAACATTAACGCATTCAAGCGACCCAAGAGACCATGCGACAACACGTTTACACGACAGTGCAGACAACAAAACCCATATCAGCTGATATAAGCGAAACTAAAAGCGCACGTGCATTTTACAGTGGGCGTGAATGACAATTTTTTCACAACTTTATTTCCTTTCCACTTAATACAGTATTAAAAAAATAACTAAAAATGCTCAAATTAGTGGGTGATAAAGTTTATATTCCAAGGTTTGCCACCAGTTCACCCATGATGAGACATTCTGCTTCGGGCGCGGGAAATTATGATGATGCGCGCATATTTTTTGGAGGGGAGGTTCTTGCCGTCCTACCGTTCTTACGAACAGCCAATAGAAGTGCCGTTGGATCCGTAGGATAGTGGCGCTTAAAGCCGAAATAGTGATTAATAACTTTGCCTTTGACGTTTAGACATGAGGGGTGCGTTGATTGTCTTAGAGGGCTGTGATCGAGTAGGGAAAACTACACAATGCATGAAACTGATAGAGAAAATTGCTGCCTATTCCGGTAAAGCCACGTTATTGAAATTTCCTGGTATGTATTGCCCTGGCACTGGTTTCGCGTGATTTATGTTTTTAAGAACGACTGTTCTTGCATATATTCAACATGGGTCTTTTGACGCAACGTCGTCTCAGCTTTCATTATGGTTAGCAGGTGTCCTGGTTTTCCATTACTTGCCGTATCTGTAAGAGCAACCGGGAAAACTTTAGATTAATGCCGGAATTATCCAAATTAGAGAGCACCATTTGTTTAAAAAAGATAACCCCACGACGGCTGACTCGAACGGAATTTACTTTGAGTTATATGGGAAAAGTTATCTGCTGGGGAATCCCATTTCTGTAAATTTTCTGCTTCATTTAATAGAAATTAAAAGTTTTATTTAAAAAACCTGTTGGTCAGTCAATTGAAGATCAAGAACTTCTGTTAACTCGCACGCTTAGGTCATTTACCTGGTTTGTAAAGGACTTAATTTATTCTAGATCGTTCATCACTTACTGGTGGCCTTATTGATGATTACTTGAGAAATAAGTTAGAGTTGAGTGACCGAGCTGTGCACCTTCTTTTCTCCGCTAACAGATGGGAAATTGAGTAAGTCACTGCCACATTGCTTTGTACACGTATAATCTATAACGCTTCATCTCTTTATATTTTTAATCTTTCAATTTAATTTCTTAGTGCAAAGATGAAAACTCTGCTCCTGAATGGTACCCATTTGGTGGTCGACCGTTATGCCTTTTCTGGAGTAGCTTATTCATCAGTAAAAGAGGTGAGACGCAACTTTCCAGCATTTTGGCTGTAATTTATGTTACAATACTGAATGCTTTGCTTATGCCTCAAGGGTTTGGATATGGATTGGTGTCGTGGACCAGACATTGGGCTCCCCCGGCCTGATATAGTAGTGTACCTGGATCTTGATTCGAAGAGTGCTGCATCTCGGATAGGGTATGGAGAAGAACGATATGAGAGCTGTAAATTTCAGCAAGCTGTTAGAGAAAATTTCTTGAAGCTGAAGGACTCAACTTGGGTGGTAATTATAATGAAATTCAATAGTAAAGAGTTTTCATCAAACGGTGACCATTGATTTCAGATGTGTGCGACCCAATGTAAGTTTTAGTGAACCGGTATGTCATTATGAATATTACATTTTGCAGCAACTGCAAATGATAAGGTAGATCGATTAGATATTTCTTTGTTACTATGAAATGTGTCTCTAGTTTTTATCATTGAGGCTTCAGCATTATGTAATTTCATTTTGTGGGAATATTTTAATACTTCATTTACCTCTTCAGTATGTTCACCTATTTAACCCACAAGATTTAGGTCAATGGGTGTTGGGCATCCGGCATACTTAAAGTAAGATTTAATAACCGTAACTACTTTTTTAACTTAATTCTTTCCTAAAATATAATTTAAATAATTGTATAACTTAGTACATTTTCTAAATATATTATTAAACTATACAAAGGAATTCATGTTAATAATCTGGTGTCTGTGAAATCTCCATTTGGGCATATATTTTGTTTTGACAATCATCACAATAAATATTGGAATGCTCCTGACACATGTCAATGTCATAGAATGAGCTTAAATACTTCGTTTTTCTATCCTTTAGGTGTTTGGAATTGGAAGTATTTTTCAGATATTTTTCTTTTTTGACATAAGAAATATTCCACTGCTTGTACTTCCCTCATCAACACTTGTCTCTCATATTTATTAAATAGATATGCGTGATATATTAAATAAAACATTTGTTAGTTTTGCTCAAATATTAATCAGTGCTTGGTCATCAGGCCAATTGCTAGGTCTTTTATGAGAAGCTTTGTATATTGTCAGTGGAAATTAAGTGGAAAAAGAGGCAATTTGTGCATTTATCCTCACAAAATTCATTAATGAATAAAAAGTTACAGTAGGCCTAGTGTGCAGTTTCTAAGGACACTAAAATTTCCGATTAATTGATATGTGGTATCAACTCCTGTTTTAGTGGAATTGTGTTAGGAAATTATTTCAGGCTGCGTTTTATCTTCTAATATGCAATCAATGTATTGAAGCCTGGAGAGTAGAAGAGCACACATTTCCTTTTGGCACATAATAGAATTTTTTTAACCAAATTAAGTTGACTTTGCATCTATCTCTCTGCAGTGTTTGAAATGATGGTGGAATTTCTTTTATTTTTTCTAATCGTCCTAATTCCAGTTGTTTTTCTAAGTAATAGCCCTTTTGCCAGTGTAATACTTGTACAAGTTATCCATTTTAATCTTATGCTCAGAATCCAGGAAGGGGTTTGATAAATGCTCCAAAACAGCAAACTGGGTGGTCTGTTTCAAAAGAACCTTCAGGTTGTTTTCCACAATACACTTCCAATTTTAGGGTGTTAAAAGTTTGTGAAGCATCTACCTATTTAAAATATTTTCATACCGTATCTTATATGTTTTCTTTGGATGTAATTCTTAAAATCCTATTTTCCACCAAAAATCTTCCAGTTTTTTTCTCTACCATGAGATAAATTCCAGAATTAGACTATACGTATTATTATTGAACTGAGCATCAATACTGCTAATTCAGCAATCTGGTCAACTTTTTTTCCTGTTTTACAATTAAAAATGTATCAAATCGAGTTGCACAGTTGTAACTCATCACTAGATGAGACTACACTACACTAGATGGAACTTCAATTCAAGTGCCATGTGTTGCCCACCAGTCTCTTAAGTTTATTTGAGAAGCTGTATGGAACCCTACGAAATACAAACTTCCAAGTAGAACTCTCATTTCAATTATGCTTTCATTCTTGTCATAAAACAGTTCACAATCTATGTGTAACTGTTCATCACTTACAGACGTAACTTAATCAGAGCTCATTCATAATTGATCAGTTACTATGTTAATTTTTGTTCCCTTTTGTATGCCATACTGCAAAATATAATTTACTTTATAACCTCAATAGTAGGATAATTGACGTTACTGAAAAGAAATTTGATGTAATTATAATATTGTGGAAAATTAAGCTATAATTGGATTTTTCAACAAATTGAAAAATCCAGAAGTTTAATTAATAATGACTCTCTAATTACCTTGAGTTATTCAGAAATAAGCTTATTTTCACTGCAAAAGTAACTTCTAACCAAAAACAAACTGAAAAATTAAAAAAAGCACATTACAAGGGAAATGCACCAGCATGAACACCACTAAGAGATTTTTTAGAACATCTCTTAGTGCAGGCTATTGAATCGGAGAAAAGGGGATGGTATGAATGAAAAACAGACACACTGCTATCCATATCAAATTACTTTGAATGAGGGTTGTTTTCTGTAGAACTCTGCTAAAAGTTTCAATTATAGGTATTCATTTCATTCCTGCAAAACTTTGCATTTGTTAAGTCACAAAAAAGCTGGTGCACACTACATTGTCATACTGAAGAAAAAATAGAGAATTAGTTTCAATGGTCCCCTAATCTCATGACTTAAGTCTTAACATGTAGTGACATTTATTGCATCTGTAGACAAAGTTTGTCCAACAAGTAAGGTCTGTGGTTGTACTACACAAAGAAAAGTTACAAAACATGTACATATTAAAAAAAATATCATGATATTATTATATTTACTTAACTCAATAAGGAAGAATTAAAAGTTACCGGATTTTTAAATCCTTCTGGGTGTGAAATATCCAGGCGACTGAACCTTTTGTGCCAAGAAAATGCACACTTTTTATTTACAATATATTGACAAGGTTTTGAAAATATGCAGCTTATGTGAAAATTTTTTTTCTTAAAAATTATTTTGTCTTTCTAATTTCAGATCGTCGATGCTCGCAAAACAATAGAGGAGATTCACCAAGAAATATGGCATAGTGTGAAGAACACAATAGATGAATGCTGGACGGAACCAATTAAAAAGCTGTGGTGTTAAATTGCTCTGAAACTGTTTATTGCATTATTTATAAAGACAATAAATATTTTGTATAAGATTAATTGATTTAAAAAATTAGTAGCTGTTATCATTAAAACAATAAACCATTAAATAAAAAATGGCAGCCAAAACAAGAACTAGCCAGATCAAAATTTAAATAAGCTCCTCGTGGACAGAAAAATAAACGCCAAACTTAATAAATTAACCACATAAATGGACTGCCTGCTTAATGTAAGCATGTAGCATATATCCTTATGCAGTGACTCTTTAGAATGCCAATATAAACAGCATAAATTTCTAATTTTATGCAAAGGTCTATTATAAACTTGGATTGAAATCAACTTCAGATATTAAGCCTGTAAGTTGATGGTTCGTATGATTAATCAACAATTTAAAAGTTAAACTTCAATTTTCTTGGAGTTGTAAATTCCAAGACAATTTCTTCCGTCACCTTGGCTCTTCTCTCTTGGTGTGTTGCAATCAAATTCTGGAGGAGGGATATGAGCTCCTTCTTGAGCTCGCCTGTCAGTAATGCACCACTGGTGTAATCCTGAAAGTATTTTAATGAGTGGTTAAGTCAGTCTCTGCATTAACTGTGAAACAACTACTGTTCCAGGAAGCATGAATAAAGGATTCTCCAGTATGTGATATTGTTATGAGCAGTGTATCATGAACAAAGTACAATAGGTCCTTGTACCCTTCTCCACTACACTAAAAAATTATTAGGCTACCAGATGTGCTCCAGGTTAGGAATTTTCAGGGAATGTTTATCATTTTGTAGACATAGTGAGTATTTATCTTGCGGGTGGCTTTTCTGGCAATCCAATTTTTCCTGTCAAATTTACTGTATTAGAGAGTGCAAGGGTAATCTTTGAAAGATTAGTGGTTATTATTTGGCATTTTGATCCTTCATGCACTTGAATTGGTAGAAAGGAAGTTAAAATAATTACTTTTCATCAGTAAAGGAATATCTTCATATAAGGAAGCAATCAAACTGGATATTAATCAAATATGTAGTGATATTGAAATAGCCATAATTCACTAATGCATTTGGATTGGGGAGATCCTAAAATTCTTACGATGAAAGCATACATAACTTTTAGTGTTTTGACCTACCTACTTGGTGATCTCATTTGAAAATAGTGCTCCAAAAAAATCTGACAGTGATCCTCACATCGTGCATGACTCCTATTGAGTACTTGGACTCAAGATTCAATTTTGACATGGTTTGACTCATTTTTATGATAATTTAAACGAAGTAGCAATTTTCGATAATACACACTGCATTTTCACATAAATGAGACTCCAATACAAAGATATTGGGGGAATATGGAAGATTTATGAGGAAAGGATTGCTGTTTGTAAAGGGGAGGTGTGGGTTTTAGGTGCATTAAGGGGGACAGGAAAGAATTGGGAGATATAGGTCGGGGTCAAATGCAGATGACATTAGTGCAACAGACTTGGGAGGACTGGAAAAAAAGTAAAATGCCTCTTTCTTCAATGGATGTCCACGAGTTCCACGAAGACTGAAAGTACCTTGTTCTTCCCCAGTATTAAATGCAGTGAGGACTGCATGCACATGGATGTCATTTATAGTAATTTATTTTTCAATCATAAAGAGTATTTGCTTATATCATATAAACTCAAATAATAGACCATTTTTGAGGACTGTTATAAATTTTAACTCCTAAATTACAAGAAAAACTACAGAAACTATACATTTTTATGGAGATTAACTATTTCCAACAGCATGGCAGCTTAAAATTTTCCGAGAATATTATCTTAGGAATAATGCAATGAAAAATAGATTTTTTAATTGACCTTTTATTATCATCACTCATGCTCAAAATATAATCAACAGTTTTCAGACAGAGCCATGATTAAAGTTTTAGTACAGCATCAAATTCCCACAACATAAATATTGATCAATTATGACTATTTAATAATAGGCTCTAGATGGAAGCCAAATACACAAGAACTATGTTGAAATATTTTGTAAATGCATTCGACTCATGCCAATAACACCAAAGTTAATTATGTAGTCTCTCTTCATACATTTCTGATCCTTGGGGAAATATTTTGACTTTAGGACAAAATGTTTCTACAATATAACATACTATGTATCACACACACACACCTTTATTTCCTTAAATATGATATAGCTAAAGACTCGAGCTCCTAGCAGTGCTTCATTTACTAATATTTCCATCTACATCACATAATTTACTAGTCAATTATTGATTAAAATTGAACGTTTCTACTCATAACGAGACAATTGTCAGCTTCCTTCAAAAGATTCTTCTACACTTTGCCTAGAAATTTTATTCTTCCTCTTCTCAGTGGAAAATTCCAACACCTCATAATGTTCCCACATGTTTTGCACACATCTGCCTAATGTTCCCTAAATAGTCTTCGGTGCTTTTATGCCTGGGGCATAACCAAAACTACAGTAGCTTTCAAGAGGAAAGAATTACATGTCACTTGAAGAGAGCTCTTTCTGAGGATGTGTGGAAAATCATAAACAGGAATGTTGCACATGAAAGGGAAATAAAAGGAATTGGCACACTACAATTGGGAGGACTCAAAGCCAGGCACCGGAGACAGTTGGAGGCATATACAGATTAGTAAGTATTGAAGATTTCATTATTTATTAAATTTCTCATAAAAACTAATAACATAAGTGGAGTCGCCCGTTTTTGCATAAATATTATTACTGGTAATCTACCAGTTAAAGTACGTTTCTGAAGGACACACCCCCTAAAGTAACCCATTCTTCATTTCTGCATACTTCCTGCCTCCCTTCATTC
>LYUA01000490.1:39372-52676 GCA_002093875.1 Calopteryx splendens | reverse complement strand
ACCACCATAATTTTTGTTTTCTTGGTGTTTATTTTAAGCTTAAGTTTGAATAAAGAAGTATTCAGGATTCAAATCATTCCACTTAGTTCTTTCTCTGAATCTGCTCCTAGAGCTATATCGTCTATAAATTGAATACAATGAATTTTTTATCATTAATATCAATTCCTCTTGTCTTTGCTTTCATTACAGATACTGCTTCTTCTATACATAGGTTAAACAAGTAAGGCAATATTGGGCAACCTTGACACACACCTCTTCTTATTTTTGCTTCTTTTGGCACCATTAACTTCTATTTCTGTAATTAGGCTTTTGTAGAGGTTTGAAATTAGTTTTATGTCTCTCCAATCCAAACCTATTCTGCACATCAATTGAAACAGGAATCTACAGTTAACATTATTGAAAGCCTTTTCTAAATCAACGAATGCTATAAAAGTTTTCCGGTATATCTCTAGTCTCCTTTAAAAAATTTGGCATAATGCCAATATTGCCTCTGTGGCAATTGCCCTTTTCCTGATCTAAAGCCATATTGATCACTATCTATTATCATGTCAATTTTCTTTTTTATTCTATCATTTATCATCATCAATAAAATCTTTCAATCATGGGGCAAGAGTGCTATTGTTCTGTAGCTAGCTCATACAATCATAGAAAACCAATTGAAATCTCTCATGATTTGTAAGGTAACAATTCTTTCAAAGGGATACTTAATTTTAAATTACCATTCTTCTCATTGATTTGTGGCAATAAATTACATGTGGGCAAAACTGACTCCATGAATCATCTACCCATGGGTAGATGATTCATGGAGACCCTCTCTCCTTCTGTAATCTTTGTTCAATCTCCAAATATACATAGTAGCTCAGGGCTTGGACTACCTATTTCATCAATGTTGTGGATAAAATCACATGACTGAGATAACTTTGAAATAATTTAAACCAATAAAAAAGTCTTTGCTTCTCCAGATAACCCATCCCAGATTTTTTGCAAGTTGTGTGATGTTCTTATACCCTTTCACTTTTTTCTTGCACAGGGTAGTCTTACTCTACATTTAGTTAATGTATTTAACACCAATCTGAAAACTGCCAATTTTGGCTTTTCACATTGGATTATAAAAATTAAATAACAGCAAGGACAATCATAAACAAAAGATACCAATACCAAACCCTAGATGGCAGAAAATCTTTTTTGGTAAGAATGAAGCCTATGACCCGAAGATAAGCAAAGGAATTTACCCCACTGCCACAGAGGCTGGATTCAATTTTTGAGTCAATATTTCCTTAGATGGATCCAAAATGTGCACTGAGTTTTCAATAGGAGATCTCACCTATTGAAGTAATGCAAACAAGCCTTATTCTATAACTGCAGTTTCCAAATATTTTTGATCTGAGGATCCCTCAAGAAACAAAACGTTTTTGGGTATCCACGAGCATGAAGGTGATAGACTAAACTGTATTATTAGACATAAATTGCACCTCCAATGATGATCCAATGCATGTATGTACCTCAAAATAAACATGCCACTTTGAATTTCTCCCTACAGGATTTCCCCCTTCATTCCTTCATATTTTATGGCAAAAATGCCCTCCTCACCACGCATTCTCCTTTCTACCAGACTAGCACTGTCAACACCACTACATCTCAAATAAATTTCTAATAACATTTTCGGTTGAATTAAAATTTTCTTCAAAGCTTACCCTTTTCCACATCCTATCCATTGTTTCCTTATTTGTGTTGTCATATCTGCCTTGCTTGAATATTTTGATTAAAGTAGATCAAATCTTTTGATTTTTCTGGGCTTCTGATGCCAAGGTATTAGCTATTGAAATGCATAGCATATTAAATTAAAAACAGCATAATCAGTGTCTCATTTACTCCAATGAATGTTGCTTCACAACATCTGATATGAATAAATTTACCAATTAAAATAGTACTCCTCCACTTATGTTTTTGCTAATTATTGCTATTTTATATAATTAGCATTCACAGTGTAGTAAATGAGTTTACAAGTCTCTTAGTAAATATATCAAAGATATAATATTTGGCAATGTGACTAATTACTGCTGGAATCTGATCCAGTTGAAATTCTAGCTAAATCTAGGGATATATGCTATGAAGTATTCATAGCATATATCCCTATTAATAATCTGTTAAGAATGACTCCACAAAATATTATCTTTTTCATTTAAAGAACTTAGCAGAATTATTCACAGCCTTCAATGGAATCGTTGATTAACCAAATTTTACAGAATTTCCATGAAAACTGCAGGAAACTGTTTTCTAATGCATTGGCGATCGACTTTGTAGAATACATGCATTTCTCCAATTTTATAATTCTCATTAATTGGCAGAGTTTCTTCTTTCTCCTTTATTTTAAATCAAAATGTTAATAACAAAACATATCCTTCAAGGGAGTATAAATGATTAATTTTCTAATTGTTCGATAAGTAAATACACTTCACCCCCTACCACTTCCCCAAACTGATCTCATTTGTAGTTTATTCAGCTCTCTAACATTCAGTCAATGATCCGCAATGTCGATTTTTCATGATTGAATCTAAATTTGCAGTCCTTCAGCCCACAGATTCAACTGTTATACTATTTTTTTCAGAGAGGGATTAAATTTGACCAAATTACGTCTTTCGGCCAAACTACTTCCCACACATTCTAGTTACCAAGAAAAAGTTGCCTCATTTTTACTAACCAAAACCTAAAGATATTCTGTGAGGATATAACTTATTACTCCTGCCTCGTATAAATTTCTTTCCAGTAGTATTTTTCAATCTATTGGTCAACAGTACTGGGTCAAACCAACAAATAAATCCTCTAAAGCCAACTAGTACTGCCAAGATAATTTGAGAGGAAGTGGGTTCACATAAAAATCCCAGGCAATTATTCAAAGCACAAATTGTTAACTAGCAGATCAGACCATGAAAATATGAATAACATTTCCCAAAACCAATAGGAATTGGAAATATTTTATTTTTTACCAGCATTATGTGATAACAACTTAAAAGTTCTGCACTTCCAAACCAATCTCTTAAATGCTATGATATATGGTATTTTAACATACACAGTACCTCATTCAGTTTAGAAATTAACATTTATGCATGAAAATAAAAATGAACATATACACACCCAACTGATGGAAGCAAAGTCAAAAATTAAATATCTACAAAAAACCTGAGAGCTAAAGAGGACTTACGATGGAAATCTCTTAGTCATGTTTTTACACCATACAATGAAGCCCAAAGTAATCATTAAGGCAGCAACAATGGTCATCAAACATAGTATTACACTGCCAACAACATCCACAAATGCTGATAAGAATGAGCTGTGGAAGATAAAAACAAAGGGAATAGTATAAAATTACTGAAAGAAAAATTTAGAATAACCAACTACAGAGCCAGAATAAGGTACTTAGGCACTCTACATGAAATCACATTGCTATGAAATTATATTATGATGAACATTAGTTTCTATTGCTGGTAGCCATGACATCCACCTAGTTTGCCTAAGCAAAGGAGCAGCTTTGCCAACTGCAGTTTCAGTGACTCAGCATCATTATCAATGCAGCTGGGTTGGAAACATATGCTTATTTATATTTTTGTAATCTTTGTAGAATCTCCCTTTAGTGTGCATACACTAAAGGAAAAATGAGAGGAATAGATGGGAAGGCGGCTGTGAGAGGAGTGTGTGGTCATTGGTACAAGATAATTGTATTGATTTGAGAAATTGCTTATTCCTTTATGTTCCAATCTGGGAAGTTTTATTCAGATTCAGACAACTAGGTCCAGAAATCTGCTATAATTACCTTGTTCAGAACAAAAGCAAAGCTAAACCACAGTAAACAGCTTAAGGCTGGTTTGATAAATGAGAGAGAAGCGCACCTTCTTAAAATCCCTAAAGATACATTTCAACTGGTGAGAAAAATCATGGATGTTGGCCCTTCAGAGGGAATTTGATAGTTTTAACATCATATCAAGTTGGCTCTTGGTGAGAAAGAGCATCATCAGTGAAGAAACTCTTTGATCTTCTCTCTGAAGCCTCGTACACTATTCTGAGCAGACTGGAAGTTTCTGGTCACTAACAACAAATTTAGGTTACAATCAGCATGTTGGCTGATGAGTAGTTTATTTGCACAAAGAAAGTGTCTCCTAGAATTCTTGAAAATCAAGTGTCAAGGCTTAAGGGACAAGCCCAAATGGTGTTAAGGTATAAAAAACAAAGCCATATAGTTAAAACCAAAAAAATTGTTATGCTGATTGTGGGTGGTGGCTAATGATGACAGTTTTGTTTGGTCGGTGGGGATGGTCTTTGGTTGTATACTAAAATGCTTGACAGTCATTAAGATTGGTGTGTGTTAATTCTGGTGACACAATTTATTAGTAATAAAGATTAAATCAAATGAAGAAAGCTCCAGCCTAATAAAAGTACATCGGGGTCTTCAGGTGACTCCAGGCAGTTATTGTACCAAATGTATTCTAAGTCATTTCAGAGTTCCATCCTTCAGCTTATGTAAAGAAGTTTATTACTTTTTCAAGATTACTTTAGGTATGGATCCAGAAAGAGACAGAGGGTGATATTACAGTTGGTCATTGGTGATACTGTCATATCAGTACTTCTGTCCTTGCTTTTGCTGTAAGACCCCAAGGATTTCAATCATTTGGAACTGACTGGAAAATTGGAGGATTATTACAACCCAATTCCTAACAAAATAGTGGTATGCTTCAAGTTCTGCAGTCACAGGCAAGAGAAGGATGAAGGTATTTAAGAATTCTTGGTGGAACTTAGCAAATTAGCAAGTAATTAGAAGGACTTAAACAATTAATGGCATGGTTGTTTTGTGGAGTAAAAGATAAGTAACTACAGCTGTACACTAAGAGAACATTATCAATGAAATTCACTTATGATATAGCTGTAGCAAAATTAAACTACACGGAGTAATTTGCATAAAGTTCCATGAAATTTAGAAACAATGAGGTGCACAAAATGGTGATGGTATGTCTAAACAAGACCAGAGTAAAGGGGTAAAAGAATATACCAAGAGGGATTTTCAAGTGCTACAGATACAAGGGTTTACACTATCCTCAGAATTGTCCAGTTAAAGATTAAAGCTACTTGAACTGTAAAGTCATTAGCCAAATGGTAAGATGCTGCAGGAAGACGGAAGCTAACTTCAAACGAGGCATCAAGAAAATTTGAAGAGAAAAACTTGCTGAACTTAAGGATGGCCACAAGGAGTCTTCTGATATCAAACAATCGACCATGATTGGGGATCTATCAGAGATTTTTAGGGTTACCACCAAAACATTGATGGGTTGTAAATTGGAGCTGAATGGGGTCTTATATAATGGAACAACATTGCAGGACAACAATTTTGGCCTCATCCAGTAGCAGTTATAGGAAATTATGGCTGTCAGCAAACATACCTAGATTATAGCTATGTAGCTGACTGCCTGGAACAATGGAAGATTCAATTTTGTGGGCTTAATTGTAGTCAGGGTATGTTTAGAGGCACAGAGACTTGTTTTATAGGCATAGAAATCCCTATAGATAATTTATAATCCTTGTAAAACTCTGAAATTCCCTCCAGGCCCCCTTGAATTGTGGTTACTAGGAGTGAAGGGCATTGTCTTGCCATGTATGGAAAGAGATTGGTATAGAAATCTAGGTTTAGAAATTGAAGGAATCTTCCCAGTGTCAGTATCTACCTTCATTCTGGAAAGATAGAAGAAGTTCTTTTCAGATATATTACATATTTTTTTGGGCGTCCAGTACACATAGAAATGTATGATGATGCAAAACCCTTTTTCTGCCAAGGTATGCCAGTACCTTACCCTTAAAACAGAGAATTTTGGGGGTGATAGACAAATTGGTTGAGCAGGGTTTATTGAAACCAGTATCCTTCTCATTCATATTGGACATCACCCACTGTGATTGTACTCATAATTAATGGGTAAGCCCATATACATCTATGATTATCCCATGAAATTGAACAAATACAGAAAGAGGAGTTCAAATGCCATGCCCACTAATGCAGATCTTTTGGCTATGTGAATGTTTTAGCAGTATTAATCTATTCAAACCATATCAACATATTCCAGTTAATTAAGAATCAGCATAGTTTTTGGCTGAAAATACCATACTAGAATTGTTTCAGTTCAAACATCCAGGCTCCAGTTGAACAGAAACAGCAGAAATGACCAAGGAAATCAAGTGATTTTGAAGCGGTAATAAAAACACATTAAACATGACCTTATCACTGGAGAGGAATGGTGGCAGGTTACATTTTCAGTTGATTCTTATACATGCATTATATCTATGAACTTATGAAGAGAAATGTTCTATAGTGTAAAACTAACAAGGTTGTTACGTTGATTTGGGTGAAGATGCATGTTTTGTATTGTTTTTTGCCTAGAGCTGGTCTTTTGCTCTTTAATAAAATTTGACAGTTATCAAGATATATAGGCAAGTATTAATTCTAGTAATATAGGTGCTACAAAAGTAATTGTACTTTACACCACCTAAAAAGTTAAAATAAAAACACTTAATTTGAGAATCTAGCTCTGCCTTTGGGTGAATCTAGCAAGGCATACAGTGTTGAAAGCAGAGAAGCATTTTTTTTTAAATTGTAGTCATATTTTGAGGTACTGACAGTTAAACTGCTATACAGTATGTGCTGGGAGAACAGTGGAGTTCTCATAAGTGATTTTCCCTAAATCAGATTATTTTTTATCAAAACTCATACTGAGGTAATAGACTCACTGACAGTGATGATAATTACTTCTGCTTGTCGAGAATTTTTTTAATTTCAACCAATGGAAAAAGTTATTAGTTGTCATTTTTATGTATAAATTGATGAATAATCAACTTAACTTTGTTAGTAATTTTCCAAAAAAAAATATTTGCACCACACTATCCAAGAACAAATACAAATTACAGACTTAACTCAGTATACCTGTCTATGCATTATTATTTAAATTTAATTAATTGCTGTGGCAATATCATGCATTATAGGTATGTATATCTCATATTAACGAAGTGATAATTTAGTAAATTTGTAGACCATCTGAGTCACCAGCACACAATTATTTGAATTTCCCACCATAGAGCGATTTCCAGCTATTTCACCAACATTAGTGTCTGGTGTCAGGAGTGTGGCATCTAATTAAATATAAAAATATGAGCAGTCATAAGTTTTGGGAATCCTTACACCTACAGACAGATTAGACCTATTGAAAAATTGTACAGTATCTGTATATACGATCCATCATTCCCCATCTGTATTATAATTTCATTATAATAGATGGCGAATTGGACGAAGAGTAACAGCATAACAAGGATCAATACCTTCGAATTTTGAAGTCACTAAAAGGAGGCCGAAGCGAATGTGACATTAACAATTTGATATTCGAATTTATTCCTCGTGAACCGTTTTAATTAAATTGAATTAGCAATAAACTCGCCTGTCGGTGCCTCTGTACAGAAATATTCCCATTCTGTAAATCTGAATCACTGATGTTATGAAGAGAATCACACCGACGAAAATAGTGTAATTGCAATACGCTTGGGAAGCCCAATCAACACCGAACTGACCATCCTTTTCTTGCCAAACGCCAGTAGAAAACAGCAAGCAATGACCCCTGGAAAAACAACCATTCGATAAGATGCTGGCAAACACATAGCATAATAATAAATATAATATTCTATTAAGAATGTACCTAAACTCGTCTTGGTGAATACTCATCGGCACTGTTATGCATATTGATAAAATTAATGCGATGATATACCCTGTTATTTGGCACAGTAAGAGTAAGTTGGAAAAGGCCATAGTCGACAGGCGAAAAAAGAGATAACGCAAGGGACTAACGAAATGTTACCCAAAATGTGTACATTGAAACGACAGTAATTGGTCAGTAAGCTTCACAGCAAATTGTCATTCAAACTTAATCCGCCTAAAATTTCCTCAGAAATTAACGATGAACCTAGTATCAAAAAATGGTGCACTATAATTTTCACTCCTTGAAGAATAACAACAACCTAATATGTACAGCCATCCAACTCCTTTGTTTATAAGTAATCTTCTTCTACAATGCGACTGCGCGATACTGGCGATACGTTCGATAACATCGATATCTCGTTACTTTTTTCTTGATTGTTGCCGTGTTGCTTGCGAGCATGTAACTGATGTAACCTGTAATTTGTGGAAATCGAGAGATTGTTAATAGTTACTACCAGTTACTACATCAACTAAAGAGTGGCGGTATTTTGGTATTTGTTTGATGGCCATTGAGAAGGTCTGCAAAGTAAAATGCTATAATACAAATAAAATTATATTTAAGAGGTAAAAATTATTTTTATTACAGAATTGTAAGTTTCATTCACCATCTTATACATTTCTGCATCAACTGAAGCCAAAGTCACAGCAAATTTAAGCAAAAACACTTGTCACAATTTATGCCTTAAGAGCAACTTTCTCATTTTGAGATCAAATTTGCCCCTACATTCCAGGTTATTTACTGGTTCATTACCACTAGTTGTTATAACCTGTTATATATGTATGTAATATGACCTATGTTATCTTATTCCTACTTGAGGTATGACCCTATAAATTTTCAGTCAGTATTTGCAATTATCGGCATGAAATCTTTTATCGAGAAATAAATGTGATATCTGACGTTAATATGAGAGTTCCTAATTCTTTCATGATTAATGTCCAATATAAACTGTGGTATGTTAATTCAAAATAATCCTCTTTAAATTATATTAACGTAAAGTTTGTCGAGATTTAATTTTGGCTATACGTAATTGAGCGATAAAATTAGGAATTGTGGATTGTCATTGTTGTTAAACGTTCATAGTGAATCAGCTTCACTACGTTTTCGCGGGTTAAGAATGCCTACGTAGTACCATCTATACCTCATCTAAAATTTGGTACTAAGTAAATCCGTTTATGACTCTCTTCCTTCTTCGGCCCTTGGGCTGTCCATTTATTATTTGATCACGTGACAATGTTGCACCAAAACCCCAGCCCGTCTTTCTATTCATAACATCAATTGAAGTCGTGCATTTGTTCATTTTTTTGAAAGTTTAATAGATTACGTTTAACATTTTCATTCGTTCCCGAACTAATTTTCTGGCAACTGGTTACGGTTTAATCAAGAAATCTACTGTGAGAAATTATACGTCAAGAAAGTGATATATTGTTGTAGTAAATTAAGTATATTACAACTAAAAATATATATTTACTTAAATTATTAATTGTATTGCCATAAGGATTATTAAAAGATTTACTAAGAAGTGAAATTTAGTTTGTAGAAGTATTACACTTGACCAATATTGTTGATAAAATGGCGTCTTTGAGCGGGGAAGAGAGCGATAATGCTACTGAAGAAACTGGTGAGAGTGTTCATTAATCTTTCTGAAACTTAATTCTAAGTTTGTATTATAATCAGGGGCATTAAATTCGCATGTTAAAGTGTAGTGAATTGGTCCTGACCCTTTAAAATGTTAATTTTTGTCAATGGCTTACCTTGTGAAATATGCGCATGGCGGAACATTTTTCGAGGCGTGTTTTTTATATCATGCTGATTATATGTACTATTTCTGGTGAAATGTGTTATACGTGAGACTTGAAGCATGTTATTTCTATATATCTAATGGTTTTATTCTATCGCCTTTCAGTTTCTACTAGAACTCGTGCAAGGTTTGGAAGATCAACCGCCAAAAGTCCTAGAAGGGGCCGTAAGAAAGGACCGCAGAGCAGGCCAACAAGGTCGTCGGGTAGGAAACCGGCGCCACAATTGGAGGTGGAGGATGAAGAGCAAGTAGAAGAGATGGTTGAAGTGTCATCAGAACAAGTATCTATGGAAGGTGCCAGATCACCAGAAAATTCGGACGCATATGAAAGGATGGAAGTTGAGCAGCATGAGTATGTTGTCGAGGAGGATGTCGGATATGAAGACGTTCAATCTGGTGAAGTGGTTCATGGAGAAAACGGGATGGCTGAGGAAAATGGGGATGCAGATTCAGAAGCTGATAAAAATAATGTGGATGATGATGGTTTTGGTAAGTTAATTGCCTATCACTGATCATAAGGAGCGGTATGGATGCTAGATAATTCGGATTTTGTGGTCGAGTATTTTTTCTTGCTTCCTTATTGGCATCGGAAAATAGTTTGGAAATACTCGATGTAAGTGCATCCTGTAATTATTTACTTTCCTCGGCTATACTTTTCATGGTGAAATGTATTCCGAAATTACACTCGAGAGTGAGATCTAATTTATTTCGTTGCAGAAGTGCAACGTTTATATTTTTTACGTAAATATGAACCGCCTCCGACCAGTATAAACATACCCTAAAATGCTTAATAGTTCTTTTAAGGCTCGATATTAAATTAAATTATTTACAGCCAACCCTAACCTATTCAGATAATTGGTGAATTTCTCAACTGATCGTACTTAGTTTTAGTTGCCAGGGTTGTGGTAGACAGGATAAATTATGTAATAACACTAAAAGATGCTATCGCTGATATTTGTACCCGTTGTAGTTGGGTATCATTGGTGAAGCAAGATCAATTTTCTGAATGCTAGTTGATTTTTCAGTTTCAGCCTTGCTAAGCACTTCTGTCTCATTGACATTCCTACAAAAGTAAAGCAATAGCTACTCATAGGCATCAAATTAAATCATACTATAGTTTTTTGTCATCATTGAGCTTGTGATTTTGGCATAGTTCTAAACTATTTTTGACATGGATGTAATTTCCAGACTAATGAAACTAGTTGTCTACTATTTTTATGTATTATTGCTAATTGGTATTTTGCTTGCATTCTGGGTCATATAAACATGTATAAGATTTACGTAGTATGTATCTAATTTTTTATCCTATTTGTTAAGGGGTTCCCTCTCTTGTTACAACGCACATTCTATTGTTCTCCATTAATATAATTAACATTCTGATTGGCTGAATGCACATAGCTGCAAGTGTATACAACCGAAAGCAGTATATTTTTACCCAGCCACCCCCTTTCACTTCTTGAAAATCCTAAATGTTGAAGAGTTAAACATGGTGCTCAGTATGAAGAATCTTGTAAATTCAGATTTTTTAAAAATACATTCAAAATTGATGATTACAATTGTTTATACTAGATGTGATCATAGATGAGCTTATCATGGAAACTACTAGACTATGAAGTACAGCTATTTGTCATTAGATGGATGGGTGCACAATGACTTTCCCCAATCTTCAATAATAGTTCATTCACTTTTCCAGGCAACATGGAAGATGATCTCGACAGTAATGGTGAAGAGATAAGGGGGAATGTATTTACGGAATTTGATGAAGGGTCAGATGAGGGTGAAGATGGAGAGGAAGATGATGATTCTGAGGATGCAGCAGATAGGGCCACTATTGAAAAGAGAGTGGCTGCCGTACGGAAGAAAATGGAAGCACAAATTGTGGAAGAAGAGGAAGAAGATGAAGAGGAGGAGGAGGACTACAAGGATGTTGATGACGAAGAAGAGGCAGCAAGCGAAGTTGAGACAAGGGAGGTGGAAGTGAAGGAAGAGGTGGAGGTCAGGGAGGATGTGGAGGCCAGGGAAGATGTGGAGGCCAGGGAGGAGGTGGAGACGAGGGAGGAGGAAGTGAAGGAAGTAGATGCTATTAGTGAGGATGGAAGCGAGGGAGCTGTGGTGGCTGAGTGTGCCACAGTGGAGGAATATGAGGAAGGAGTTTCCCAGCCAGCCTCAGAAGTGGTTACCGAGGTGCAGGAAGAGGAGTGCACCTCTGGAGAAGTGATGGAGGATGAAGGAAACAAGGAAGTTGAGGAAAATGTTGAAGAGCAGGCTGTACTTGTGGAGGAGGCTACTGGCCCAGCCTCTCCCGAACCTGAAGTTGAGCCAGTGAAGGCAGTTCCTGATGTCCAGGACAGCAATTCGAGGGAGGAGGGAGTGCCTGAGGAGCCTCATAAGATTGAGACAATCACCACTGTGTCTACAGAAGGGCCAACATCCACAGGCGAGGAAGCTCCAGAGGATGGACAAAAAAAGCGAAAGAGGAAGACAAGGTTTTCTTTTGATGCAGAGGGAGAAGTCTCTTTAGATAATGCTCCTGCACCACCAAAAAGGATGGCTAGGGGAGATGGGGATTCTGTGGGTGCTGAAGTTGCAGAGAGTAAGAAGGCTGTATCACCACGCAGGGCTGATCCTGCATTGGCTGATGAAGACAACTCCCGGGACAGTAAGCGTCCTAGTGTGGAGTTAGAGGGTGCAGGTGATGGAGATGTGGAAAAGAAAAGCAAATCAAAATCCAAGAAGCTGGCCTCTCTGTCAAGCACCAAGGAAGAGTCTAGACCTGTGGCTGTAAAGAGGCTTGCAGCTGTAGCTTCTGGAGTTGGTGCCACTGCAGCCGCTCTTCTGGCAGAAGCAGCAGCTGCTGCAAAGGCTTCTATGGAAGGGGATGCTGGCAAGAAGAAATCTGGCATGAAAGGGCAGAAGCGGAAGGTTGTGATGGCCGATGGCGACACTTATGACCCAAGTTCTCCTACATCTGAGAACTCTTGTGATGAAACACCTGCCAAGAGGGCATCCCGTGAGAAACAGGAGAGAGAGAAGAAGCGGCAGCAAGCAAGTGGGTCGAGTGCCAGTTCTGGTAGTAGTGGGGGAACATCTACAGCATCAGGTGCAGCTCCAGAAAAGGTGAAGAAGGCATTGCCAGAGCTGGAGAAGTACTGGAAGGCTGTCAAGGAGGACCCAAGTGACTTCACTGGGTGGACTTATTTGCTGCAATATGTGGACCAAGAGGTAAGAAAAATATGTTATCCTGGGTCTCAGTTCTTTAAACAAAATATTTTATTGAAAGAAAGCCATGATTAAAATAATGTGCTACACATTAGTTTTTATTGCCATGGTTGGTGAAGAACAAGGGGGTCTGCTATGCCCAATTAATATGTAGACTTGCCTTGGAATTGCCTATATGTTGATAACATATAGGCAATTGACCATTCATAAAGTGAAAAATTTCCAAGATAATATGAGCACTCTAGCGAATTTCACACACCTTTCACAAACAAATAGGGTAGAGTATATCTTGACCCTTTTCTATGGGGTTTGCTCTTCACTCAAGCAATTGTCATACCCATCTACCTCGCTCATTTACTGATGCATTACTTTTAGGCATATAAGGTATATTGTGTCAGGTGGGGCATAGTTATTTTCATCTAAAAACGGGGCCTTTCATTAAATGACCTAAAGGGGTGTTTACACGGTGCAATTAATTGCGCAAGTTAATGGTAGAACACTTGCGA
>LYUA01000490.1:26233-39312 GCA_002093875.1 Calopteryx splendens | reverse complement strand
ATTTTGACCGTGCAAGTGTTCTACCATTAACTTACGCAATTAATTGCACCATGTAACCACGCCTTAAGAGCATTTAGTATGATTAAATCAGTGTCACTGAATTATATGTTTTTTAATCATGGGTTTTACCAGAAATTATTTGAGATTGTTATCACGTGATATCTATTCTTAAGAAAGGGAACTGTTATTTCTGTATAGATTAAATATAACCATTAAGAATGTAAACAATTTTTATTGGAGGTGTTATTTTGTCTAGAAGGTAATTCTTACTCTCATTTTTATTGTTTATGTATTCATAGAAACTTTCTTTCTACAGAATGATGTTGAAGCTGCTCGAGAAGCATATGATTCCTTCCTTGCTTATTATCCGTACTGCTATGGGTACTGGAGGAAGTATGCAGAATATGAGAAAAGGAAGGGCCATAAGCAGAGGTGCCAAGAGGTATGTATCAACTGGGCTCTTTGCCTGAGTTACATTAGATTCACTGCTGATTTTGATGATTGACTGTGATTTCCTGTAGATTGTAATACATTTAGGTTCGTGATGATTGTCCTATCATACCCTGCTTGAATTCTCGTTAAGTTGTGCCTTATTTTTTCTAAAATTCGTATGGTTTAAAAAGACTGCGGGAGTGAGAAATTAATGACTAAATTCTTATCTGGGTGCAAGCCATGCAGCCACTTGGGGATTTGGTCCAATAATTACTTGCTATCATCACTCTAACTGCACCTTCAAGTTTGGGGATTTAGCCGAGTCCCAAAAGCCAGATGTAAGTATAAAAACTGAAGTTTTTGTATTGCTGGTATTATCCCACTATTTGTCGGACTTAGGGATATAATGAGTTTTTTTAGAAAAAACCCTAGAAGATATTGAATTTAAAAGGGATCATTTGGGTTTAACTTATGGATCTCTTTTTCAGCCAGATGGGATTACTTTCAGGTATGCATCTCACACTGGACGCTAGAGGCCATGGGTGGCTTGTGTGTGTCATTATGGTTTGAGGTTTGGACAGTTGTTTACCTTGTCATGGAGTGCCCAATCTCAAGGAAAACCTAAAAAGGGTTGTCATTCATAACATCTCTTCTTTCTTAGCTGCCTTTAAATTATTTCTCTTAGTCTTAAGTTGAAAGTATGTTTAGTTTGGACATTCTCTGTTGTAGCATAGTCTAGTCCCATTCGTAAGCTGAAGAAACAAGCCACATCCGCTGCTCAACGTGGCCATAGGTAAATTAATGGGACAAATGCCGATAGGCTAAGTAACAACCGTATCTTTTCACTTCTTAGTTTTGGAAAGGATTAAACTATAAAATTGTGATGGAGTCCGTGCAGAAGAATTTGGCAAGAAGTGATGAAGAGATGTGTGTGCGGTTTGCCTCATGGCGTGTGCAATCCCTGCTGGGAGCGAAAAGAGGGAGATGTCTGTAAGGTGATAATGTCATTCTATAAGAGACAGTAACTAATTGTGTGTGTAATTCAGTGATGATTTTTTGAGGGTTATTGGTTATATCTTGCGCGTGTGTGCATTCTAATGTATTCCATGTGATTGTTTTAATGCTTGTGTCTAATACTCATTGTTCAAAGACGAAACTGAAATGACTCATGAATTGGAGTGACAGGCAGGGAGGTAATCGGCTGGTGCTAACTTTTTTCTTTTGCATCTTCCCTCTGTGCAACAATCTAGGTGTTTGAGCGGGGTTTGAAGGCGATCCCTCTAAGTGTTGACCTCTGGATCCACTACTTAAACTTCTGCAAGGTATCTGCTTACGTGGATGATGAAGAGTCTATCAGGCAACAGTTTGAGAATGGGATTGCTGCCTGTGGAATTGAATTCAGGTTTGTACAATTAAAATTGAAGTATTTTAGGAAATACCAAATTTTGGTACAGAATACCTTCAAGAATGACATTCAAACCACTTCCGTGTTTATTAAATATGTGCAAAAGTAATGTATTATCTATTTTTTCCTGGAATAATTGAGTTTTCTATGTACATTCTTTTCATTTGTGGTATCCTTGAAATTAAATGTGTTGGATGTGATCTGTGGCACTCGGCTGTTTTGATCTATATTGTTTTTTATATGATGAAAGCAGAATACTTAAAATTTTGTTCTCCCCATTTTTTTTATTAATCCTCATTAAATAGTTATCAGTTCTTATAGGGTATATGATAAATTTGATATCAATAAATGATATTACTCTTTTGGCAAATGCTTACGGTTTTTGTTTAGTCTGTCTAGTGTTGTGAGTTATATCTTCAAGGGACCTGCCCTAGGCCCTATTATTGATTTATAAGTTCCTTAGTACTTTTGACTAGTCTGGGTGTCTTTGTTGGCTTGCATGTTGTGCACTCTTGGATACAGGGTTGCTGGATTGGGTGATATGTCACCAATTGCACTGGTCACATCACAACTGGTGTGGCAACCAAATGTGATCAATTGGTAACATTTGATAATATGAAAATATTTCCTTTTGCCCTAAAGGGTTTTTTAACACAACTGAGTGAAAGAAAGGAAGGAGAAATTAGAATTGGTGTGGTGATTTACATGGAAAGTTATCCCTCGCCTGTGATCAACCTCGCATAGAAAACTGTAAGGTCTTCCAAGGCAATTTGTATGTGTGGTTCATTACTGGCAAAGGGTTAACTTTCCCCGTAAATCATCACACCAATTTTAATTTCCCCTTCCTTTCCTTCACACAGTGGTGTTAAAAAACCCTTTATGGCATAAGGAAGATTTTTCATATAGTCAATATATAATACGCTGTAAGAAGCTCAAGTTTTACCTTTCTTACTGGTAACATGTCACCTATTTGGCAACCTATCATTTATTTGTGCGGTACAGGGCTTCTTAAGCCAAAATTGGGTGATTTAAGCAGCATGAGCTCTAAAAATGAGTAACATTTTTTATTAAAGCAGAAAATATTGATGGTGGTTCAAGTTACTGTTGGCAACTGTAATGGTTGATACCCATTTAATGCATTTTTGTATTCTCCAACCTCCAGGTTGCACATACGTTAAGTTTTGTAATGGCATGACAGGTGATCAGGGGGTCACTCTTAATTGGTTTGGGTAGTTGGAGCAATTACTCCAGTGAATGTTTCCTATTGAAAATTGAATCAGCATATGTATGTACTAAAATTCAAATGTCTTTGCCCATGAGTTTTGTGTTTTTCCGCAATAATCTGAGAATTTCTGGGGTGAGGAGGATGAGGGATCTGCAAGTTAAACATTGGCAATTGCACTGCCCTCAGAGAGGGAGCAAGAGTGAAAGGTGTAAAATGCCATTGCTGCCAAGGTCGGGCGCGGCTGTCTTCAGTCAAACAATGTATCTTCATTACTCTCACATACAACTGTATGTACTTTGCGAAAAAAAGCATACGAGCTGACTAGGACATGACTGACGTTTAAGACCAACTGAAATTTTCTGAGGCTTCGTGCTACCCTCTAATATCTCCTTGTCCCTACTATATTCATAAGCTGTAGAACATTCTCTCCCCTTTTTCTCCAAAACAGAAAAATTTGAATTTTATTCTAGTCACACACAAGGTGATGGGTGGGTGTGGTTGTTGCAGTACGTGTTGTCCTGAGGGAAGAATAGGTCCTTGCTTTTCAGTCACACTTCCTTCAGATTTGCTCAGGAGTGAGAGACTATTAGAGGATAAAATTCGGTCATGTAGGACCATTTTTAAGTATTAAAAGCTTTATAAACTTCACTTTAGGTTTCGCCAATCCATGTGTGTGCATTCACCCATTAACTAATCCATATGTACGCACTGACTTTGATGGTGCAGTCCACTTTTGGTGTTGGGCTAGGTGAACTTTTTTAGCTTATTTTTTTCAGTTGCATTAAGGAATGTGGATTAATTTTATATGCTTTACATTTTTGTGTAACTGTATTGTCAAATTATGTATATTGCATTATTACGGTCAAATAGCCTTATCACAGGAAATTTTGTTTGAAATTTTATGTGACAATACAAATATTTTGTAATTGGTTGATTTAGGGATACCTCTGAGCTCTTTTAAGGCTATGTGATGCTTCAAGAATCTCTGATAACTTAGGTTTACTTATTTATGCCAGTATATTTGCCATTCTCCCCAAAATATTTTTTATGCCTTGGCTAACATAATAATTTTTCCACTATGTATGCAGTGAAACTTGTCTATTGTGACTACTGGCAGTACTTTAAAAAGTGGACTTATAGACAGGTGGTGGGCTAAGATAGATTTGAGACAGCTGAGCAGTTAGATTGGCCAAACTGTATGCTTTTACTAATATTTTACAAAATATGAGTACCTAACTATGGATATTTCCTATGAAAGACTGAGATATTAACAATGGAAATATTCTTATTAAAACATTACATATTATAGTCACCCCAGGGTGTTGGAGTGGATGTGATGAAAAGTTGTGAATCTAGTAGTTTTCAGGGGGAATGAGATTCCATCCATTCTGAAGAAACATACCACAGGTACACAAGGCAAGAAAACAACTGCAGCTCATTTAAAAGTCGATTGTAATAATGCCAGGTCATTATGAAACTTGAATACTAATAATATTCAAGAATGGTCTGTAGCTGAGCTGTCCAGGAACCTTTCTCTCACTTTCCTCAGTCAATCCTCCCTTTCTAAGCTTTTCCACCTCTTGGCATTCCCCTGGGAGATAGGGCCGACAAATGATTTGGCCCTCATCTGCTAGAACAGCTGTGCATTGCTGTGTTACCCTACGATATATATTTTTACATATGTTCATTTTTAACATACAAAATTAGTTACTTACATGAGCCCTGATTTATATATAAATAAGGATTCAAGAAAGAACCTTCATGAAATGTGTAAATTATGAAATATGTTAATGCCTTTGCCATATGTTGGAACTATGTATTACATTTCCTAACTTATCCTCTTCACAGGCACTTCTTTTTCACCTTTCTAATCACAGATCAGGTTGCCCTAACATTTCAAAATTTGTTTTCTCACCCTTATTATTTTTGGCAAGTTTTTGTTAATAATCATATTAACTGTCTTTTTATTGCTTTATTTTTTTCTGAAGATATAAAAATTCAGCTTTTTCCTTGATTCAGTAGAAAGGATTTGCACTAAATGACTTTTTTTATAATTTGTACAATTACCACAAAATTGGGGGATGTTAATGCTACAAATATAGAAAATTTACTGGAAAAAAATGTGTTAAAACTTATAAACCACGCTCTGCTTTCTTCTACCTTTGCTTATCTTCCTGCCCTTTTCAAAATCATCTGGTTAGATGAGTCTGTATTATCCATTTATTTTTGAATGAAAAGAAGTTTATATTTTTGGGCTTTGAGCACCTATTATCCATCCGTAAATTGCTTCTCTCATATTTTTCTACTCATTTCCACTCCATGTGAGTCATATCTGGTGGTGCTCAGGTAACATATCAGTTTTTGCTTTCATTTGCAGTTTCTTGCTCAACTCCATCGTAGGCAAAACCTTCTCACGATCTCATATTTTAAAGATGTCACACAGGATTTGACCTTGCGATGCAATCATAAGTTCCTTGGGGATGTGATTGTATATATGAATAAAGAATACTGCTGGATGCTATTTATTTTCCCATGAGAACACCTCAAGACTGACCACCTTGAATGAGAGAAGCAACCAATTAGGACAGATTTCGTTTAACAAAAGATATTCAGTCAGTGGCACATCATATGCATCCATAGGTAAACATGTGATTGATGTTCTGAAGTTGGAACTATTGGGACGGTCGGGTTGGATCCATGAACAGTAGCCACAGCATAAGGCAATCATTGGTGTATACATTTCGTCTGGTCGCCTATGGCAGGTGCATTTTGAATTAAGAGGTACAATTTGGCCTGGTCGCAGTCACATTAATAGGTGGACCTGTAGTTGAGGTTTAGCTAATTCTGTGTCTAATGGTGTATTAACCCTTCCAGTCCACATTTTGTTTCCTAATCATTGTAGTCTGGTTCAGAGCAGTAATAACACAAGATAAAGTGATTACTAGGCAAAGAGCATGAAGTTATAAAAAAAGCCAAGAGTTGGAATATGCCTGAATAAACTTGCAAATGATTCATGATTCAAACATGTTGAGTGACATGACTTAAAGTAAGGAAATGCACTGGTCTAGTAAAGCTCTAAATTTGACTGAACGGGTTAATCAGTGGCTGTTAAAAGTGGTCGTTTTAAAAGGTGGTCATTTAAAAGACATGGTTGTGAAGACAGGTTCCACTGTATTCGACTAATTTTGTTCATGATAAAATATTTCTATATTTTACTAGTAACTTGACTATTTCTGTTTAGACATGGCCTCATGTTAGAATCTCTCTCAAAAACATCAAAATTGATTGTAGTAGCTCCACGAACTTTTCATGTTATTTTTTATCTGTAATGATTTTCAAATAATTTTAGTGAGTACCTCAAGTACCATATATTCTCGTGTACCACACACCCTAATATAAGACACCCACCCAGTTTATGGGCATTGGATTTTGAGGAAAAAAATAGTTTTCTGGAAAATCAGAAAAATATGATATAATCTTCATGTGAGAAATTAAAACACATTTTGAAGATATTGGAAGTGAATTTTGCAGGTTTTTCGTGGAAAACCAAAGTGTAGCAGACTATTATTATTCTTTAATATGAAAGAATGGCAGTCGGAAGCATCTTTTTTCTTCTTCCGCTTGTTTGCAAGATTCCGGCATGTCATATTTGCATCAAGAAGCATGATTACCACTTCTCTTTTAATCATTGGTTTTTCGTGATCATTGCTTGGAGGAGGTCTCTTACAATTGTTCATTTTGATAATTTTTCCTAAAGAAACAATGAATTGTCCATTTGAATTGGTGACTATAAAAAAAAACTTGTGAACCATGAAAACGAGACTAACTAAAGGATACATATTTAGGGATGTGAAGCAGAATAATCACCTTGTAAGCGAGATCTGGCGGCCCAATATTTGAAAATGTAACATAGTAATCTCGCACAAGAGCATGCAGATATAGCTTTTTTGTATTTTCTGTCATAATCGGTGATGAATTTGTAATTGTTTTGAAAAGACTCAAACTGGAAACAAAGTTTTTGGGGTGGTTTTGGCCCTCATGTTGCATTGGCTCTAAATACAATTGCAATAAGAAATCCTCATGTAAGATACGCACCCAATTTTTTAATGATGATTGATGGGGATAAATGTGCACCTAGTTCACTACAAATTATGGTTTATATTTTCAAACTCCAAATTGACTTAACACATTCAATCTGGTATCGGTAACCGGTGGTTTTCAATAGGTATTGGGTGGCATGAGTCACAATGGCATCCGTCTCCATGACAGCCTTAGATTCTTCTGGGATTCATTTGTGATATTTGAGAGGACATAATAAAAAATGAATTGTCCCCTGCCAGTTAAGAATAGAACTCATGATTATAACACCAATGCACAAAGTTTTTGCTCCTATGCCATCTCTAAGGCATGTTGTAGAATAGAATTTGTAAAGTGGGTTGAGCATGTTAAAATCTTTGCCGTTCATTGAATGCAATCTATTTGTTGCATTTTTTTCCATAGATTCATTCATATCTGAAAAAAATTTAATATTCTGCATTTTGTACAGCCTGATTTTAAATATGTATCTTTTTTTGCATAAATTTATGTATTTTTATCTACTGGGATATTATGTTGTTCACAGACATTTTTGAGACCTGTTGAATACAGGGCATAACCTTTAAATAGAAGAGGGTGATGCTACAAGATATTTATTGCTATGAAAGCAGTTCATGCTGTGAATATATAATAAAATGTTTATTCTGCTTTTTGTTTTTCTTTATTATTACACATTTTTTAGGGTGTGTGCAGTGTTTGCTGCAAAATTAACTTATATTGATGAAGTAGAAACGTTTTATTGAATATAGGGGATATTTATTAATCAAGCTTCTTTCCTGATTATCTTCTGCGTACAGGTCAGATCGTCTCTGGGAAAACTACATCAAGTGGGAAACTGAAGGCAAGAGGTTCCAGAATGTAACTTCTATATATGATCGAGTACTACATATACCTACACAAAGTTATGCCAGCCACTATGAAAAGTAAGTGAATAAGATATATCAGTAACACTTATTATTTGTAGACGAAGTTCAGGCTTACCATGACTCACTCAACCACAGTTTCAGATATGCCACAGGTCTACCATATGTTTACCGAAGTAATTCCAATCATTTTCTGCATTAGTAGGTAACTATGTAGCGAATTTCAATCCAACTTGCACCAAGGGTGCTACTCTTAAGTAATCATATATTCGCAGTTGGTGACCAATGATTAAATATAACATTGGATACAGAAAAGAGGCAACCATGTGAGTGTAATTGTCTGTTCTTTCAAAGGCATATTAACATTTCAGCAAAACAATTAGTGGTTTCATTTTAATTGAACTCAAGGTGAGTTGACAAGTTAATTATATGCAGAAGAGAATTGTTGCAAGTAGATTGATACACCACTTTTGCTTCATAGACGGTAATCAGGCTGTCCACTTACACAATCATCTCTTTGATTGCAAACATTATCGTGATTTCCAGCCAAGAATTTTACTTAAAGGGTTCAAGATTCATCATGCTGGAGCAATTGGAAATTCTACATCTTCAAACTTCATAGAATGAAACTTCGGTAAATGATCTTAGTTTTACCTACATCTCACCCCTCCCTGTACTCCACACCCCAACTCCACGAGCAACACAATTGCACAACACACATCTCAACCAACTTTGTTCCCACCCCCATTTCAACCCACTTTCTGATTTTACCTACACTTAACACTGGACTCATTCTTATCTTCCTTTCCCCCTCTCCTCTTCCCACACTGCATCTAGTCCCATGATGTTAACCGAGGATGGCTCATCCTTAACATTTCTCAAATCCACATCCCCTAAACCATATTATATAAGACTTTCAGGGTCCTCCTTGCTTCATGCACCATTTTTTTCTATTCAACTTATTACTGACTTATGAAATGGTCTTATAACCCTTTACACTCAAATGTCGGCGAACCAAGACATTCTTTCTTCTTAAAATTGTTAAAGTTTATATACTTACGTATTATTTCTGTTTTTAGTTTAATGATATGAAATAACCATATTATATAAATAAAAAAGTAGAAGTGTATCTGTAAATTAATTTTTAAATAGCAACAAGCATGCTAATTAACAAAAGAGAAAAATGATTTTAAATCTGACAATCGGGAAAAACCAAGAAATTTTTTTAGGAGAAAGTCATTTGATATCTCAAAAGTTACTACATAATACTAAATATCCAAACAGTGTTTAGTGGCTACTCTTTTTGTAGTTAACCAGTAGTTTTTTTAAGTTTATGACAGATTATAAACAGAATTTAATGTCTTATATTTTTTGTGGTGACATTTTTCTTATGCTTTTATTCTGAATATGTCAACATTCGAATAAAATAAATCTGTCTGACTGATTTAATTCTGCTGAGAAAAAAAGCCCCTCAGTTTATTTCTATTTCCTAGTTTTTCAAAATTCTCTCAAGTTTTTTCATTAATCCTTTTTTAAGTTGTTAAATTAACTGCCTGAGGGGGATTTACTGCCTATTGAAGGGTGAATACATTTTTTTCATGTTTAAGTTTTCATCTATTGCAGGAGAGTGATATCGTAATGATAGTTCTTTTGATTTTGAGGATTTGATTAGCATACCACTTATTTGAAAAAGCGTGGAAAAAATGCTAAGTGAGGTCTAATTGAAGGATGTCACTCCAGTAAGGTTGCTTCTTTGAAACATATTAAAGATTTTGTTCCAAGGTACACCATGTTGTAATTATCTTATCTTTTTTCTTTTTCAGTTTTGTTACACACATAATGAACCATCCCCCACAAAAGGTACTCTCTGTGGATGAATTCCTTTCCCTGCGGAGAGAAGTCCTTCAGCAGCTGAAACAGAATGATGCCTCATTAACACCGTCTGAGGTCCACCCCCCAGCTCCTGGGGCTGACGATGATGATGCCCCTCCTGGAATGGAGGATGCACCCCCAGGAGATGATGAAGATGCTCCACCAGTGGTGCCAAAGCCTTCAGCGGTGGTAAGTGGTTCACAGAGTTAACTAATTACTGTCTTTTCTCAGTAGTAATTTTGGATTAGAGGTTTTTTTATCAGATTTTGGAGAACAACAAAGGAAATGAATGGAAAGAAAAATAAAGCAATGTGTTGGGCATGGTAGGGGAAAAGAGGAGAGGTTCGGAGAAATTTGAAAGGCAGTAAAAGTGAATGCTGGAGGTATTAATATATTATGAATGTTCAAGGCTGTGATACAGGGGGAGAATGTTTGCTAGTGAGAATTAGAAAGATATTTTGGATTATATGAAGGAAGGCAGGAAGCATATGGAACTGAATTATACTTTAACTGCAGTAGAGGGGTTAATGTGTTTAGTGTCAGATGGGTTCGGCTGAGCAGGTAGAGATTTTCCATAAAAGAAAGTGGCCTTGTGGAGCAGTTTTTCTAGATTCATCGTAAACCCACTCCTGATGGGTAGTCTTTTGCCAATAATAATTTTATTCCTGTTAGTATATCGGTTGATTTAGTAGATGTCAATTGAAATTACTTTTATGATCTCCTGTATTATCGTACACACTTATAAAGGGAAAAGATATAAACATTCATTGAGATTTCTAATTCAGGGTAAATGGCTGTAGCTACGTATTTGCAACTTTTGGTATATGGTCAATTTTGTGAGGAAACTCCCTAAAGAATAGTAATTCATCTTAAAGAGTCCTGGGTTCAGTACTATATGTCCCAAATATAGCCATAAGATAAAATTTGGGTCAAATTCTAAACATTTTGTGGTACAAACTAACATAGAGATATTGAGTAAAATATATGGTATGTTGTGTCTGTACATATCCAGTGGGTAAATCAGAATCTTGAAACAATCAAGTCTGAAATAACTCTCAAATTGAATTATTTTTTTATTTTGGTAATAGCGGATGTAATTTTTAAAAATTATTTTATATTAATCTGAAATTACCCTAATTTTGTTGCTGCATTATATTTGTGTTTTGAATATTTAATTTTAGTCACCAAATAAAATGGAGGTAAAACTTGAAATTCTTCAAGGCAGAATGAACTCAGAGTGATAAGTAGAACTAATGATTGTATGTGGCCATGCGTAATGAAGTATAGCCAGAGTTATTATGTACAGTTTGTTTCTAATTATTTGTATCATCCAAAATATTATATATTGGTTGAATCAAATTTTATAGTCCAAACTCACCTGTTTTTTTTTATTATTGTTAAATGGATAAAAAATAATTAAATATTTAATCTTAATTTCTTGCTATTGGTGTTTAATTGGGAAAGTATCATGTTTTATGTTATGAATGTATTTTTATATGTGATAATGTGCCTAAGAATTATTCAGAATGGAAATAGCATGTTAATTGGCATTTTCTCATTTTTTGCAGCGGTCTGATGAAGAAACCACTGCTTTGCGAGAGAAGGTTATTGCACTGAGGAAAGAAATTCATAAAAATACCCGTGCTATGGTAGCTGCTCGCTGGAATTATGAGGAAGGGGTAAGATAATATTTTTTTCTTTAAAGTGGGATTTACACCTTTAAAAAGTGATTAAATGTTTATTTAATTGTGATCTATTAATTTTATTTACTTTAATTTCCTTAGATCAAACGGCCATATTTCCATGTGAAGCCACTGGAAAGATGCCAGCTAAAGAATTGGAAGGAATATCTGGACTTTGAAATTGAGCAAGGTGACCAGGGCCGAATCATTACTCTGTTTGAGCGCTGTTTAATTCCATGTGCACTCTATGAAGAATTTTGGATTCGTGTGAGTACATTGATGATGGGTTGAAGCACTTTGGCTGGATGGTTTTGCTCATAATTGTTTGTCCGTAAAATTCACTATTCATGGTTGCCAATTAAATGCTGAGAATGGGTGTTTAGTAGCTTCTAAGGTTTCATCATGCAATGAATTCCAATAAAAGTCATGGTCCCTTATGAGTAGAGAGCTGTGAAAGGTGGGTTTATTTTATAGCAGAAAGGGATGTTATTTTTATGACACTTAATTAGAGATGAACGAAACATATTATGACTATGCTCCCTCACTCCCCAATCCAACCAATGTGGTGTGCCTTACCCCATCACCATGAGAAGAGGCCACTGTCTGGAGAATATTTTAAGAAAAGAGAGTGAAGCCCCAAGTCAAAATTGATTGTAATAAATCACTTGAGCAACCTAAATTAACAGAAAATTTATACATATATTTAAGGGGCCATCAGTTAAAAAGCAGTTGAAATGTATTTTTGAAAAAAAATATCTTATTCAATGCATCCACATACACTTTTCAACAACATCCACGTAAACTTTTCAAATGTGGAAATTGCCACTGTGGCTGAGTTTTCTTCATTCAAGTTTGCTCTACTGCCAGTAAGAGCACTGTTATTAAATGAAGGAAATATGGCTCATTTTTAGCTTGCTCATCTTTCCTTGCAAAGTGAGTGCATTTGTATAGCTGGATCCCTTTAGTAGTATTATCAAGTCAGCCAACTGTTTCCCATGCTCTATGACGTTTCTTTCCTCTTCTTTGCTGTTACCCAAAATGTCATCAGAGGATTTTCATAAATTCTGTAAATTGTCATAAAAGTAGTGTGATTTAAATTTTAGTACTCCATTTTAAACATCTGAAATGCTTCATGCTGCTCGGAAAGTTTTTTAATCGTAGCAGTGTAAGTGGAACATTTTGAACTTTCTTGTGAGACTGCTACTCTGTAAGCCAAAACAGTCACATTTAGTAATTTTTTAACTCTTTCGTAACATAATGGTCATAGGTACTGATGTTGAAAATATTCAGAACTTGGTGATAAGTACGCTGTATGATAATCCTGATTATTATTCTTGCTTTCTCAACATTTTACATTAGTAGCTCTGTGGCTGCCAAACTTTTCAATATGCTGTATATACTATAACAATAACACTGTGTATACCAGTATGGATTTCAAGTTACTCAATTGTATCTACAGTAGACTCTCGTTATTACGAAGTTCATGGGACCAAAAAATCGGCGGT
>LYUA01000490.1:2799-13043 GCA_002093875.1 Calopteryx splendens | reverse complement strand
TTTGGAGTTGCAGACATTGACAAATACCGTCAAATGAAAAAAATCACTATGAGAAATGGTAATGAATAAGAAAAACACTTTGGCCCAATGGGTGAATTCGGTGAAATCACGGTGGCAGGGAACGTGTTAATATTGTTCTTCACTTTCTTGCAAATTTTCTTTGGAGTCTTGTGTTAGTGAAAGGCAAATTCCAGATTATGCCAAAATTAACTTAAAACCTTTCTGAAAAAAACGTGTATTTCACTTGCTTAGTCATGCTTATTTGAGTGACAGTCATTCTTTACAAAAAAAATATTATTGCAGAGATGGCCACTCCAAAAAGAAGGGGTCATCATCGGATGCATCCCAAAGTCAGCAGCAAGGTGGTCAGTCTGCCCAGAGTCCTGGTCAGTCCTCATCTTACCAGCAGCAAGCAGGTCAAACAGCTGGAGCTTACAAACCTGCTGATTACTCTGCCAGTGGGACAAGTACAGTGTCAACAACAGCTGCCTCAGGGCAGTACACTCAGCCTCCATACCCTGGGGGTCAGTACCCTCCACCCCAACAGGGACCACCCCCTCCCTATGGTGGCCAAGCACCATATCCTGCAGGACAGTACAATCAGACAACTGACCCCAATTATGCTGGCTACCAGAATTGGGGTTACTCACAGACGGGTTATGGATATAACCAAGGTTGGGGAGGCTATAACTACTACTGAAAACATTCCCGCACCCTCAAGAGGCCTTTTGAAATGTGAAATTAGTTCAGTGAGGAGTGATGAACTCAGTTTACTTGTCGTACTGCATTCCTAATATTTGGATGCCAGATCATGATGCTCACAAAAAAAAGTTACACTTTTCTCATTCAAATTGGAAAAAAGTGCTATGTGGTATTTTAAGTTAGTTGTTTTTACATGGTAATGAGTTGGCATCGCAGTATGTTTGGTGTGAGTCACATTGACTGGTTGGTATTGCAGTGTTTTTATTAAGAGGGAAATGTTCACCATTTTTGGTGTTAGCAATTTCTATAAATGGCAGTGTACAAGTGTTTTAAGTTCACTTAATTTTGTTTCCTTTGTAAATATTTTTTTTCAATACTTTGGAATATGCAGTGTCACCACAATACATTAAATAAAATTCACTCCATTTATTTCATATCTCTCCTTAAATTTATTTGGAGTCGTACTTACCAATTTTAATTATTGGTACCGTGAAACTAATTTACCACGTGCAAATTATAGAAAACATTCTGAATACTAATGATATTGAATATGTATTTCAAATACAAAGTGACTGACGTAGCATCATATGTAGGGTTTTATCTCTTTATGTGGGGTCATTAAACTTCCTCGACTAGTGCAACCTTTTGTGAATTCCTAATTTGTTCATTGTGGTTGTACTTTGCCATTGATGATTTAAAAAGCATTCATTCTACTTTTACTAGTTGTCATTTCACATTATACAGTTAAAGTCACTTGCTTACTACAGTAAAAGTCATGGAATTTTTGCTGTCTAAGGAAATAAATGAATCACATTAGAGCATATACAGTTAGTAACATTGGTGATGCAATGCAACACACAACTATATTCATTTGATTAGTTTGCCTACACATGATGCTTATTTTGGTGGGGAAAAACATGACTTTTTTCTCCTGTTTGTATGTGATCTCAAGATTGCTATATCCTTTGTTAGACATAATATTAAGTGGCTATCCTTCAATAGACAGATAAAATCATTAAGTGTCTGAATGTCTTATATAAATTCATCCAAGCCTTTGAAGCCCGATTTCACCTTCACCCATTTTTGCATAAAATCATATCTCCATGAACTCCATGTTATTACACCTTAATAAATATTGATCATTTGTATGTTCACATCTGGCATCTTCATATCTAATAAATTTGTAGAAAGCTACCATTATTTTTTTTATTAATTATGCTGAGTGTTTATCCTTTTCATGGTGTTAACCCAAAGTCAATTTAATGACTCAATATCTTGTTGTCATCAGTTTGAGAATTTGATTGTATTGATTGATGTGTTGTAATCCAAAAAAGAACAACTAATTTTGAATCAAAGTATTTGGGTGATGCAGTAATTGCTCGTGGCACTCTGTCATAGTCGGTAAAATATTTTAATCAAGTCAGAAGAGGTAGGCATTTTTCATTGTGTGACTTCATTGTATCCAAAAAAAAACCATTCTTTCATTCAAGATTCATAATGGTGAATATTTCACTTAGAACTATAACACTCCGCAAATGCATAATTTTTCCGTCTTTGTAAGCTTGGATAAGCCCTTTGGGTTTCAAACCCAAGGAAATATAATTTTGGCCATTGGAGAAACCTTCTCTTATACCTAAGTGGTGAAAACCTTGGGCATTTTCATCACTATATATTCACCCTTGTTCTGAACACTTAGCCATTTCAACATTGTGAAGGGATTGTATTGCTGTGTGCTGAAAAAAATGTCCTACCTGTCCCTGTCAGCTCCTGGTTTTAAGGCGGAAAGTAATTTACAATGCCTCAAGACTATAAATTCCTTATGAATGGAGATCTTGTTGGAGGACTGTAGTGTGTTGACGTAGAAAAGTACCTGTGGAGTAATGTTTTGCGCTTTTTTTTTGCTTTGATTTCATTTTTATTAATTTGTTCGGCAAATATTGTAGTGATGGTAAAATCTAGAGTAATCTAGGACTCCTACATTTGCCCTTGGTAATTGGTAGTAGGTAGGTGGGGTCCAGCATACATTTTGTGTACCTGAGGCCTGGAGAGACTGTTCAGTAAGGTCTCAGAATTGTCAATCTGGAATGATATTGTTTTGGTATGCCTCTCGATTCCTAATCTGACCAGCTTGTTTTTGAGACGTGTGGTTTACCTTATCAAAAGCTTTAGAAAGATCATAGAATAGCCCTGGGGTTTTTTGCTTTTGGTCTAATGAGGTTAAAGTATAGTCTAAGGCTTGAAACAGAGCAGAAGAGGTTGAACAGTGTTTGCGTAACCATGTTAACACAGGGATAGTAAAGTGTATTTTTTGTAAGAAAGAAAAAAAATTTGAGATAAATGTTATTTTGAAAATTTTTTGTAAGGTACGTACGTACTTTGTAAGGCAATAGTCCTGTAGCTGCTTAAATTAGTATGAGTACCTTTAATTCTGTAGATAGGAATAATATATTTTAATGAAGAGAGACAGGGAATTTCCCTTGAGCCAACAATTGATTTATCAAGAACTGGATGGTTCTTTATGAAATGGTAGGGAATATGAATTACATATATTCCTGGAAATGCCTTGAGGGTCTGAGGAGTGGTTTTTTGCTAGTTTAGAAATAATAATGTTTAGTTCAGATTCTAGGCAGGGTTGAATGAAGAAAGATGGGAGATATTTCTGAGAGAGATTCTCAGCAGTGGCTGATGGTTAAAAGGTTGCAGGTGATTTCATTGAATTTAATTGCTGCTGCTTAATACTGTGAACATTGTTATTGTCCAAATCCTTAGGTATGTTGATGGACTTTCCCTTTGGATTTCCTGGGTGATGTACCAGAATATCTTAGATGTGTTTACGGAGGAAGGTACCCTGGCATTGTTATAAGTTTTCTTGTAGTGTTTTCGTAGTTTCTGATAATTTTTCTTGAGAATTTTGTATTCATTAACTCTCTTAGTTCTACCTTCTGCCAGTGGTATTAATGAGAAATGAGAAGAGTAATTTAATAAAATCTATCACCAAAGGAAAAAAACGTTATGAAGTTATTGTTGAAGATATCCATGTGGTATTTTTTCAAGTTTTTTATAAATTGAATTTGTGAATAGTAATACTATTCTTTTACATCATCCAAGATGTAAAAGCTGATATATTGGCCCATTGCACTAAGAGGGTTAAGCTTCTCTAGGCTATCAGAATTTCTTACTCTCAAAGTGTTTTTAGTAAAGTGGAGAAGTGAGGAGAATTTCCTAGGTGATCCAAGGTTTGTTATTTGGTTTTTCTTCTAACGAGAATTAAGGGAAGGCCGTATCAAAATAACACTGAAGGCAATCATGAAAATATTGAAAACTATCTTCAAAAGCTTGATGTCATCGGCTTGATATATGAATCACAAATCCATTGACACAAGTATGGATTGAAATGTTAATTTTGGTGGGAGTAAATTCAAGTACATATAACAAGTTTGCTTCTCCAATGGGAAAGTCTAGTCCTTTCACAGATAGTAATTAGAGGTGGTCAGATATGCTGCTTTCCAATATAGGTTGTGATTTTAATCCTGTTGCACTCTTAAGGTTGGAAATTATATTACTAATTAAAGAGTTAGTGAGGTGCATCAGATTGGTATGGTTATGGCACTGTCTTTTAAGTAATATGATGCAAGCAAGCAATAAAAGTCTTCAGTAGTGCTACTTTCCACTAATATATTACAGCTGAAATCACCAGGGACAGTGATGGTTAGTTTTTCTTCTATAGTGCCAAATGTCTCTTCCTTAAAATAACCATGTAACCCACTTAGTGCCATCTATGTTGAGTAATAAAAGTGAGAAATGCTGAGGGTATTTTGATAAAGTGACCTAATATAAAACAATACATTAAGCTTTATGGATTGGATATAAATGTACAATTAATGTTTAAAAAACATTGCAGATTTCAAAGTAAAATTAAAATCAACACCTTTGCAAGGATGAAAATTATGCACCGCAAATAAAATTGCATTGAATATATTTATTTTACATTATTGTGTATAAGAATGGCCTGATATATTGGGCCATGGCACTTTTTGCTTGAGAAGTAAAAGCCATATGCCATATATGTATCAGCCAGTGGGAGTCAAAAGGGTTAATATATAAAATTAACCAACCAAATACAATGATCTTTTGTGATTATTTTAAGAAACATGCCTGAATATCATTTCTTCCCCCATGATAAATTCACTAATGCATTTGTTTCATTGAAAACATAAATGGTACTTACTTAGCCTGTTACAAAGATTAAGACTATATTTTTGTAAAGGCAGTCGAATGTTGTGAATTCATGATAGGTAATATCTAGAGTTGTGTATAGGTATATTGAAATAGAATTATCTTAGACCAGTTCAGGATTATCTTAGAACATTTCATAAATTTCCATCCACGTCAGTGAAGTGAATAGATGTTATAACTATTTGTTTGCAGAAGTAGGTATATATAATCCAATAAAATCATATTATATCTGAGCATATACATCGTCTAATGCTGTTTTATGGAGGAGTGTAATAATGAAATTAGCATAGAAATTACAACATGGATAGGACACTGCATTATTTAGGTATACTGATTTTGCCATGCTAGAGAGCACCCTGAATGCCTAAGTACGTTGGACCAGTGGCACAATAATGAATAAAAGAGTACATTAAGGATGTGCACTTCAAGGATAGAATATTCCACTATAGCTAAGTCCATATGTTAGTATCAACCCACTTATCTTATTAGAAAATCGCAACAGATATCCATGAGAAATTGTTCCTTTCAGTGATCTAAAGTAACAGTAATTGTATCATAATTCACTGACTTACTGGATCCATGGATATCAAAAATGCGTTTATAATTTGTACCATGGAATTTTATAAATTATTTAACTTAGGCGGTTGGTTTTGAGGAGTACTACTCCGATTTTATGGGTTTTATCGTGCTTTGCCTGTGTTTTCGACCGTCTTTTGATGGTTATTTACCTTGGAAACTATATTGAATATACCAACTTATTTCTCATTTGTTTTGATTGAATTAAAGTTTTTCGATAATGTTACGAAAAGTGTTTTTGTGTTTTTATTTATTTTACATATTCGACGGTTCGTACGTCGTAGGCTATTGTAATCAGCTGAATTCATCAGATACAGGAAATCCCATTTTTGAAGTCCGCGGAATTAGTCAGCCATGTGTCCGAAAGTTTAGCGGAAAAGTCGAAGATGGGTTGAACAAAGAAGGAAGCTCGGAGAATGACCTCACGATGAAGTGCTCTAGAAAAATATACGTTAATTTAAAAATTACGAATCTAGAACCTGTAAGTTATTCCTATACTCACATTAGCATTTTAAATTAGAATGTTTTGTCGAAGAATTTAATCTCACTCGACAAATGGGCTGTATTTTTCATTTTGAGTTTATTGCATGAAAACTATCAAAAAATGCCATTGAATATATTTTATAATTCGATATCATATCATTAGGTGAAATGCCACGACCATCTAATACTTTTAGATCACGTTTTTGATCCGCTACTTAATGAGTCTTCGCGCTTGCTGAATCCAATAATTTTTCGAGTGAAGCAGGAACAAATTCTTAAAATGTATGATCTAACATTCCTTCAGGTATGTCCATCTTATTTATTTGAAAAACTTTGTTTATTTATCTGTAAGATTCCGTTGGATATGCTAAGGCATGAATATATTCATGTGCTGAGGAATAAATTATGGGATTGGCAGGTATTTCGTGAGTACGCCTTAGTCAAGGTCCGTAGAATTCTACGGACTATACTACGGACCTTGCGCCTTAGTGAGTGAGAATTCCTTAGGTTAACATCTCTATTTGACATGGAAGAATGGGTCGGAAAGGACTCCCATCCAGAAAATTGCCGTCAAAGAGCCAAAGTAATAAACATCGTGAATGGGTGTTCATGAAAAATTTCTGTTTAAATAAAGTTGTGTTTGCAAATTTTCTGCAGGTGGACGTACAAAAAAAACATTTCCCAAACAGTAATTTGATCGAATTCTGTTTTTCGTTGTTCAAAAATTAATGTCAATCTTTATACTTAAATGATATTTAGAAGCCATGACAATTTTTTTTGCATAATTGAGAAGAATGAGCCACTTTTAAGCAAATTCTTCTGTGTGTAATTCTTGGGTGTATTGTGACCGAAGTATAGTGCAATACGTACGTTTTGAAATGTATCTCTTTGCAGGAAATATATTTCTATTAACTTAACAATATATAAGCTAAATAACTACTCTAGAGGTTTATTGAAATGGTATATTAAATACTTTACCCACTTGATTTCACTTTCATCACATGAGTTTTAGTCGTCTGGTTCATACCATTGTCATTCATGACGCTCCTTTTAATAGTTGCTTATATATTTGTTAAACCTTAGGGATTTTACATTTGTTAATTGTCAATTTTCTTAAAAGCTTGTAAATGCAGAGCCAAAAGAAGTTATTGGAATGCAGCAGAGCTCCTCTAAAAAATGCAAGAAGCCTGTAACCTGTGGATCAAAATTAAGAGGGCACAGAAAGCTACATAGCAAGGTGAGTGGTATTTAATTATATTTGTTTAGACTTTATGGCCTTAATCTCGTGAAAGTGTTAAAGAATGTATTCTTGCTATTAGTTGTCCCTTCTCAAGTGCAACACTTTAACTTCCCAATTGGGCCCCATAATTAAAGTATATACTTGGGATATCCCAATATATCCATCATCATCAAAGGTAATCACCCTATTAAAGCTATGTTTTGGATGAACAAGTAACGTGTGCTACGTGTGTACACTTTGTGTCAAATTTCTATCGTTTGCCCTCCCTTATTTCCTTCTTAAGAATTATGTTCCTCATACATTCTAACTGCCATCATTCCATCAAAAAAGACTATTCTCCTTTTTCCTCTTTCCCGCTTACATAAAATTCTCCCTTCCATTACAGCATTTAACATTCTTCTACCTCTCATAATCTCCTCTATCCGCTTTTTCCACCTTTTTCATATTACTCATAGTAAGTTTCTTCTCCCACCATATTTAAAACTCCATCATTGGATTATCTGCTCAATCTCTTACTTCAAAGACTAGATTTAGGATCTATACACTGCTTGAATATATAATCTTTTCTTTATGACTTTCCATAACATGTTTTAGGTCACTTAAATGTTTAGCTTAAGCAGCTTTCTGATTTCTTGAGAATCTCATTATTTTAGTTTTCTTGTGGTCAATCTTCATCCCAAGCTTCTTGGATTGCTCCTGTAAAACACTCAATATTAACTGTTCCTTTGGGTGGGCTGCTTGATCATCTTCAAACTTGATTAAATTAATCATGGGAAATTTCCACCTCCAACATTTCCTTTGAATTTATGTATGTGTTCAAAAGCACAGGTGACAACAGGTAGCCCTGTATTACTCCCTGGCCTATTTTTGCGTCTCCTGATTTTTCTTTCCCTTACTTTTTCAGTCTGATTCGTGTACAGGTTTTGCATTGGTCAGCTATCCATCTTGTCTATTCCTTTATTTTTTTGCAATGCTTCCATCAGCTTTATTCATCCTACTCTACATCAATGAAACACACAGAGACATCCTGATTATATTCTATACTCCTTTCTACTATTGTTCTTATCACTGCAGTGGCATCATTTCTTCCCCTCCCTTTTCTAGACACAAGCTGATATTTACTTAGTAGTTGTTTTGAGCTATTACGTAACCTTCAATTAATAATATTCAGAACTACCTTTTCTGCATTTAAAATTAAACATATGATCCTATTGTCTTCACATATTACAACTTTACTCTTGAGGAACATTTCCTGAAGTGAATCCCTTATTTCATATTATTATTAATGGTTGTCTACCAGTTAGGATAGATTTGTTATAGTCACAATTGCTATGCAGCCAACACAATACTAAAATCATAACAATAGATCATCCTCCAATAACTTTCTGCCTTACTTCATTCTGTCAAAATACTGTATATTTTCTTCCCTCTCCCTCACTCACCCAACATTCTATCCTCTTATCAGTCTGTAAAAATCAATTTCCACTCAATATGCCCTGCCTCCACTTTTCCTGCTTTCTTTGAATATCTCCTAATAAATGTATTTCTATTCCTATCAGGTCTTGAAATTGTTTGTTTTCCATTCCATCCATTTCATTTTTTACATTCTCCCCCTCCACCTCAAAAGCCTCTAACCTGTGATTATCCTCCTCCCACAAGAGCTAAATTTCCACAATGTACAATACATACTAAAATCTATGCAGCAGAATTTTTGTTATTTTCTTTATATCGTTCCTCAATGTCCTTACCAACAGCTCTCTCCTCTTCATAATTGCTTAGCCTAATGCAGTTCTTTTTCGAATGTCCCTACCACTTTAGTCACCTTTATTTCCAAGTCATTTCTAAAATAGGTGAACTGTTCCACCTGCTCTGGTTGAACAGGCCCCCAACTTTAATTTTCATCTTAGACTTACTATTTCTTGAGAACCTCATTACTTTCCTTTTCTTCTCATTGTTTTTCATCCCATACCTGTCACATTGATTCTGTAATGTACTCATCGATGATTACAATCTCTTGGTCAACTGGCAAACTAAAGCTGAATGACTTCATCGATTCTCATTCTCAATCCTAACTCTAGTCCTTCCTATATCCCTCTTACCATGTCCGCCATGTATAAGTAGAAAAGCATGGGTGTTAGCGGACAAGTCTGTCTTACCACCCTGCCTATCATTGCTCACCCTGTTTCTCCATCTACCAAATTCACCTATGTAGTCTGAGATATGTACAGTTTTCGAAAAGTCTCATATCCCTCCAGTCCATTCCTATATTCTGCAGTGAATACATTAATTGTTCTCAATTTAGAGTGTCAAATGCCATCTTGAAATCCACAAAGCAAACAAATACATCTTGGTTATATATTAACTATATTCCTTTCTATCAGTGACTTCCTCACTGCTATGGCATAATGCATACCCCTACCCTTTTTAAACTGATCTTCCTCTAAGAAATCAATTTTCTTTTTTCCCTTCCCTTTGTTAATAATCTTAAGCACAACCTTTGGTGTATATGAAATCAATGTATTGGTCCTATATTTATCACTATACTGTGGCTTTTCCATTTTTTGGAATAATAATTAATACCGATCTAATAAATCATTTGGCATAATTCCTCCCTCAAAAATCCTGTGATTGACCCCATAAAAACTCTTTCTTCAATATTTTCATAAACTCTTGAGTAATTCTGCAGGGATACTACCTATCTACCTTCACAACCTTTTTCAATTTAATCTTCTTAAATACTTACTGTCTTGCAATTGATGCCTGGATTTAAGCTATCCTCATCAACAGCATATTGTCTGTCTCCATATGTCTAAAATTACTGTCCAAATATCTTTACCATGATTGATTGTTTGTCTGGTGGTCCTTCGATAGGAACTTAGACCTCTTGGTCCATTGTGGCAACCCACGTTTTACCTACCTGTTACATGCAGATGGGACAACCAATCCATTAGGAGTAGATATTATATAGGACCTCTTGTTTGGCCACGAGGTAAATAAATAGCAGAAT
>LYUA01000489.1:355211-366062 GCA_002093875.1 Calopteryx splendens | reverse complement strand
TTAATGTTTGGTTAAAGTTATCCTGGTTTTCTATTATTGAGGAGAAAATGTTTTAAATATATTGTTTCATTGATTATCTGACATCGTTTTCACTCCAAGTTCTTCCCCATTCCCGCTAGGACGGGAGTAGGCTTTACGGGAAGAACTTTTAGAAGCACATCAGCAATGGGCGTGAAATTCACTCAAGAAACTATATACTCTCTCTTATGGAGTAAAGAACTGTGATCCTCTTGTTGATTAAGTTTTAGAAATAATGTAATCATTTATCGGGTTGAATTTATGCTATAAATTTAATACCTAATAATAACTTTGATTAATTATGATCTAACCACAGTTTACACGACACACCATACTTATTGGTAACGCTTTAATTAAACAAAAATTAATTACAGAGGCAAATTCTATTGAAATAAATATTTTATCAGTTGGTAAAAAATTACAAAGATGACAGTAGGTAATTTATTTTCAATTTAATGAAAAGAAGTAAATTCTGTACAGGTATTTTTATCATAAATTTCTCCCTCATTATTTTTTATTAAAAAAGGGCAAATGGTAAATAATGTGAAAAATTGAGTTTTCATTCTACAATTTTCATCCTTTATCTCCAAAGGAATCCGAAATAAAAATCATTTCCGTGCAGAATTTAAATATTTTGATACAAATAGCTGTAGTCAATGGCATATTAAAACAAAGTCCCATTTGCCGATTGTTGACAGTACCATATATACTTGCTATATTAGACCGAATAATGTACAGTTTTTTTGAAAATACGAAACCCACCTGGCGTTTTTTTTACTTCGAAGTTTTATTTGAATCTAGTTGTTAAACACTATTTTAGGTAGGTAATAATTTATCTACAAATTTTTACAAATGTAAGGTAATATTATATTGGTTCTGAAGCCATTTCTAATCGGTAGGTTAATGGGTTTTAGAAAATATAAATTGCAGGTGGGCCTATTGATAGCAGATTATCCTCAGTGGCTATTGTACGCATTATTGGTAATGTTGGCAGCAGTTCTCCAATTTCTTGTCTTCTAATTTAGCCTTGTCATGTCTTCATTTTTCTTATATTCCTTCCTCCCTTAATCTGTTTGTCGTTTTCCATTCGTGGCCCACCGCAGTTTTTCCATCTCATTCTTCCTGTCTCCATAGACTGCTATCCCTTGAAGATAAGATAAAAATTTTTTCTCACTGTGTTTTTAACATAGGTATAATATTTTTTACTCCTTGAGAAAATTATTCATTGTTGTGTCATACCCTTTAACATTCATCTTTTCTGCATCATTGCATTTATATTGGTTTCAATTTCCTTTCCTGGCTCCTAGTATTGTTAGTGTAGGATCAAAGTTGGAAATTGTCATGCTCATTTGTACGTTTTACTTACATGCTTACATATTTTCAAGAGTATTATTCCATAAAGTCAAGCTATTAGGTATAGTCTACCTGCCAAATATGGTGAGACTTTTAGGTACCTAGTTAAATAAATTACTTGCTCTGGTCAGGTCTACTCACAATACCTTTTTTGCTTAATCCCCTCACCTTTAATGTAAAGTAAAAGGTTCTTTCAAGTTTTTACTCAATGCTCTATATTTATTTATTTTTCACACGAATGAGTAGAATTATGTCGTGCAGCAGCCTCTCTGCTATTTACTGATTTTTCGAGTTTTTTCTTTTCGGAGCAGTTATTTATCCCCAAATAGCCATTAGTGAAACTTGGAAGCAATAATCTAAATGAAATTTCATTAAAAATATATATTAAGATAAATAATTGTTAGTTAATAATAAATCAGCTAAATAGTTGTTTAATATCATGGATCCATGTCCTGAAACTGTTCTCTTTAACTCAGCCAGATCTCTCCGCCTTTGATGAATATTCTGATTCAGCATTTAACTTCTAAGTAGGAAGTAAAACCCTGGAAATTTTCACTCTCAAGAAATATTCTCCCTCATAAAGGGTACTTTGAAACAGCTTCTATGTGATCCACTGGTTTTCATTTTCAACGGGTAGTAAGAATGTTCGCTGTAGTTTTTGCGTTAGGAGTCTATGCTTAACTGAGTTGCGGCTATTACTAGTGGACCGAGAGATGAGTTTAAGGATTAATTAGAACTTTATAGATTAAGGTTGGGTCACCAATATACGTATGCCGACTCAACCCTACGGATATAACGGAATTTATGAGAATGATACGAGCAAGAACTCGGCTAGCTTGTATCCACTAAAGTGGTTCTTGTGCGAAACTTATGGGTCCATTCCAACATGCCGTTTCATCAAGTCTGGTGTATATAAACGAAAAATATTTTAAGATTTGATCATGCGTAGAAACTAGAAGCTACCGTTTCCGCGACACTCTCCAGAAATGTTACTCAACTTTTGCTATAGGAAAGGATACACAAATTTTCTATAATAATAATAATATAAAAATGGGGTAAATCTTGTCGAATACGGAAACAAGAGATATTAATAAATTATACAATTACTTCAACTTAGTCTAGTTTAAGTAAATGACATGCTCATTCTTGTGAAAAATACAGCCACAAAAAGATGAAAATAAAGTCTTATTAACTAAATCATTTTCTTTTGAAAGCTTGTGGACAGAAAGGTTGAGTACCACAGAAAATGTTATGCCTAACTTTGCCATTTAGAAATTGTCCACATGCAGCAGTACTGCCAATGTTTAGTGTCACATATAAAAGAATAAGAAATAAAAATCTAACATCCCTATCTAATAATTTAGTTATGTATTTTATAGTATAAAATATTAATTTTGAAGGAAAGATACTTAGGACGTTAAAAGTTTGAAAAAGTCCAACTCCTTAGCTAAACCAGACTTCGTCTGAAAACTTTTGCAACCAATGAAATTTTGACACCATGAGTTGTGCTGGAGGGAGATTCTAGAATAATACGCTTAAGCGTTATTCACGATAGTTAAATTATTTAGCCTAGTATTTACCATGCATGAATAATTATGCATGTAGCACGGCAGTTAAGACACACAGTTTCATCGATTATCCACTTTCACGTCATGAAGTATTTCCTATCAATATATGTTTTGAGTTCCTTACTTAATTGCTCATATTGTTATCCTAGCATCCTTATGAACGCAATGATTAATGCTTGATTTGAAAATAAATTAAAATACGCGTATTTAAGTAACCACTCAAAAGATTTTGCATTCCCATGATTACCTACATCTAGATTTACTCTTTTTCGGGAGTCGCGTAGGGGATGCGGTCGGACAATTGGCAAAAAGTTAGATTTTGCAAATAGTAATGGGAAAACACCGGAAACCTGACCGAGCGATGTTACCTTCCTCTTAAAATTACGCATGTATTCTGGAAGTAATCTGTACACTTTAGAGTAAGGATTAGTTGACTCCTTATAGCTGCTACATGATGTAATGGTACTTAAGTAGTGGCGATCAATTCTGGCGCCTCGTGAGCTAATAATCAACAAAAATTTGCAATTCCCAAAATAACATGTTATTTAGGACATTTTAAAAAGAATAAGGTACCTTAAAGCTATAGAATAATTGTTGAATGAATTAATCTACAAAAAAAGCAAATACCTTTTGTAAGACGACTTTCATGCAGAATATACCCATGGTTTAAAATAGCTGATTCAATGTATTAGTGAATTTCGGGGTGTTTTTTACACGTGAAAATGGTTAATCCTCTCATTACATCTTACACATGCATCGGCGATTCATAAATCACTTGAATTTTATTGCAACTGTCAGCGTTAATTATAAAGGGATAATTACCTCACTGTTGGTCAAAAATGCAGCCTAGTATGCACTGAGTGAAGAATACATTAATGGCAAGTCGCGGAAGCGTCATTGTGGTGATCTTAAGTGTAAGTAAAATTTATAATGTTTAGAGCCTAAATTGAAAAGGAACCTTGCGGATGGGACACACGCAAATAAATTCGTCAGTTGCCCGATGGAAACATAGCATAAGAAAAGATACCAGAAGAAAACAATTGGAAAAATATGCTAAAAAAAGAGATGCGTTTTGGAAAATCTACTAAAGCGTACTAAAATTAGCAAAAAATTAGGGAGAATAGAGGACTGCCGTGAGTAAATATTCAGGTTGAAAAACTAAATGAATGATAATACTAGATCTAGATGAACACAGAAATATTCGAGAGAATAATGGGTGAAGTGAGAGAGTGTAAAAAGAGTGATGCGAATGAAATAGGGTCCAACCGGACAGTTAAAGCAGCTTATTTTTCATTTACACAGACTAACATGGTGCCTGAATCTCCCTATTAAATCTACCTGCGTTTTTTGTTATGGCTGTTCTTCCTGATTTATTTTTTTTATAACAATCTCTATTCTATTCTAAAAGGAACCGTCAAAAGCCTAGGCACCATCACCATAGCGCGGCTGTGCTTGGGCAGAAAATTTATTAGAGTTGAATTATCTATCTCTTAACTGGGAAATGTATTGTATGAAGCATCAAAAGTGAGGTATTCAACTTTCCACTATAAAATACCATGGAATAAAATAGAATTCAATCGAACTGAATTACGCCATGAAAACCATCGAAGTTCATCGGTGAAATCGTTTCAGACCACGGGTCATAGTTAGGGAACCTGGCTTAGATTAATTATAAATATCCCTCAATTTTTTTTCTTCCGCCAGTTCATTTTCTTTAATTGTTTGTTCCCGTTCTATCTTGAATTGTGTTTTTCTGAGTTCTCTCAATTCACTTTTGGCAGAATAGTAAAAATCTCGAGACATGCTTCTGTTATTCGGTCGATTATAGGGTAAAAGACACATTTAGAGTGCACACGCACAGATACGTAATCGGGTGCTTACGAGGTAAAATATGAATTATGTCAGATAAGGTTGCACCTCGTGGGAGTGAAGAGAAAGGAGTACTCCGCCGAAGAGACCCGCACGGCATCGCTTTCGCAAGTTTTCTCACCCGATATTTCTCTTCGAGCGAGTCATACCCATTGTTTTTTTCTTCGACTCCCCTCCTGGCGAGTGACACACGCGGTTTTTCGTTCGTCTATTCGACCGACACTCCCTCGCCCGAGAGCGTCCGCTCATCTGTTGGGCGGACGCCCAGCTGCGCGACGGGCGGGAGATTAAGTCATCTCCTGGCGACCGACGCACGTTCTCCCTCCCGCCTTCAGTATTCAGCGCGTCCTCCCCCCCCGTGTGCCAACAGGGAAGATAATGATGACCCCTGACACTCCCCTGTGTACGAGGCCCCCCACGGCCACTCGCACACCCCGGCTCCTCTCCCTTCGAACCCAAGGTCCCACCCATTCTTCTTCTCCCTTTATAATCTCCATTGAGCCATTGTTTTCCTTCACCCATGGCCACTCCACCAGGAAACCCAACCCACTCGGGGAGGCAGGGGAAATGATTGCGGTCGAGGGAGGAGGGTTTTGGGGGGGGGAGATTCTTTGGGGCGGTCCGAGGAACATGAAAGCGGAACGGAAACGCAAATCCAATATCTACAACATCTGAAAACGAAGTTTTATTGTCGATGGAAACCGAAACTGAACAGTGAGTAAGGCAGAAAAAGTGCGTAGAATCAGCAAGTGCAATCATATGTAATTTAACTTTATTTCGGACTTTACCTTAGATCTTTCTGCGTACATATTTGACTGTTATTTATCCACTAAAACTGCAGAAATGCATTAGAGTAAAAATTTAGCGACCAAATGTGTACAAAGAACACGAAGTAGTATTGCAGTAAATGTAAGATAAACGCAGTCCTCTACGAAGACTCGTGTATGAGTTTAGTGAATCTTATTCTTTTAGAATAGGTATACTTATGCCAGAAGTGATATCCCTTGTACCTACTTATTTTGTAAGAGAACGTAGGGATCTAGGCTCTTAAAATTTAGATAACTCAGCTACGAACAATAAATTGCTAGATTCAGCTCCTTTGAATATTCTCACCTATATTCAGGTCGTATCATGTACTAATGCCTGGATTTTTCTGAGGAGAATAATAATCGGCACATTTAATGTAGATACACGCGTAAAAAGTTTCATTTTACGCACTGTTATAATTAGTATTCGAGAACTATCGATATGCTTATTGCACCTACATTACATTTCATGAAGTAAGTGAAAATATATTCTAGATGTCTTCGATTTCATTGTGACCGAAAGGATAATACTGGATAGCGTAACAAAATTAAGTAACTTCTTTATACGAGTAGTAACTTGTTTATAATAACTATAAATTGCATAAATAATTTCTTTCATAAATAATGGGCATAGTATAGACTGATTTAACTCTCAATATTTTCCACTCTCAATTTTATCTCTCAATTTTTACTATAGGAAACATTGAAAAATAATTCATTAAAACATGAATCTCTTGTCGGCATGGCAGCTAACTATTTTTCGGTAGATTATAAGTTAAGATTAAGGTGAGTCACAGATGGATACTTATGGTGATCTCTCACGTCCTATGCCTTTCTTCTCAATACATCTATTCTCTAGTTTTTATGATGTTTTGCCTCAGATATGATTTTGAGCTGCGGTCCTCGATGCAAGTTAGGCCGCTAAAAAGATAAAATATAAAAGTAATACTTTACATACCGCTCGCTCTCTCTATTGGATCTTGAATGCAACTAAGGGATAGGGTTGGGCGTCGGGCGGATTGAAATCCCGGAGATAATCGGGCATGGAATCGGTGAAGTTCCGCTGAACAGACTTGAAAGCATTCTTGTGTACAGGTAAGGAGAGCCTTCATGTGGTAACGTCAGTGAGAGTGGGACTGACCCGCATGGAATGTTAATCCTGGAATATTTTTGGACCTGCTCCAACTGGGAGACATTTTCAAGGGTGTGAAAGATATGAATGAGTTGGCCGATATATGTTCCGAGTCAGCTGTTTCAACACATATATCCCGTTTGGAACGCTGCTATATCCCAATGCATTCATAATCCGGCGAATACTTGATGAAAAAAGTTCTAGCCTTCCTTTTACGAAACATAGATGTGGCATGCATAGTTATTCTTGCACTGTGGTTTGCGGTAAGTTTTATATGCTTTATGATAGAAATGAAATGAGATGTTATGAGCAATATATTGTTATATATATCATATCGTATAATATAATCTTATATAATATGTTCTTAACGGAAGAAGCGATGCGTAAATTATCATTATGCCGTAAAATTGAATTTTAGGCATTACATTTGAGCTATATCTTTCAGTTAGAAATCAATAAGTCATTCATTGGTTACGTTTTCGTTCCTATGAAATGTCTGACGATGTATTTGAAGTTATTAATGGCTACTGGTAGAAATATGAGTTTAATAAAAAGGTAGTCTCTCCATTAAATAAATGCTACACCTGTGAAATTATATTTGTCATTTGATTAAAGTAATCGAATGCCGGAGTTGTCTATGAAATCAATACCTTCTCATCCTATCTAACATTATCAAAATCCAGCTCCTCTCATTTCAGCGAACTTCTCCCGGTTACGCAAGAAATCCGACTTTTATCTTCCATATGTATTATATTTTCTTTGTCATGCTTACAAGTGACTGTGGATCAGTTGGAACCCAAATCGCTGTCAATGTCCCCCTTAGCAGTTGACTCACTACGTGATATCCATTCACGAAGCAGTATCTGTTAATTTAACTTGATATCTTTGTAATTCCTTTGATTTTATCATTATAGAAGAATTGCGGTGACTTGATTCACTACGGCACACGATTTCGCTGACACATCAAAGGGATGGTAGTTGTATTCCAACGAAATTCGAGACATTTTATGAAAATTAGCTGAAAATAGAAGATACAAGAATTCAAAGGTCGTATACATAATGTAATTTCAGCCCTAACAGAATTAACTATGGATTAACCTTAAATTGGGTTCGTTTTTGAAGGAACCGGATTCATTAGTTTTAATTCGAAGAGGTACCAATTACATGCTGAATTACGGTGCTTGTTCTTTTTTCTTTGACGATTATTCGGGGATGTCGAAAGTCATGCCCCGTGGGCAAATATTGAAATGCGTTCCACTGCGGTATGGGTTATTCCTGATGTGGCCTGCTGATATTCCTGATGTGGGATCTGGGAAAATGAGCTAGGTATTGTGAATTCTTTTTCCAAAAGCATAAAAATTATGATCTATCTTTTTATTACGTCCGTATGACATGGTCAATTTTCGTATACTTTTATGAGGGATTATTAAAGCTTTCGCTCTCAACAGGGGAACGTTAGATGCCTTAGCCACAATCGTTATGTTCCCACAATCACGATCTTCGCCGTTCTATTTTCCCGCGTCATCTCCACTGCGTGGAAAATCAGTTCTGTAAGGTATTCAGTTGATTTTGATTGATGCAGGAGGAGTTACGGTTCGCAAAATTAACAGCACAATTCAATCAAGGAAGTGCCTATTATTAGCGTTGGATGGTGATATGTATCATCATCCGGATATTTTACTCTGGTGTCGCCACACAATGCTATCAGTGTGCGGCAGTGTATGGCGATGTGATTCAAGAGATTTTAGAATAATCGAACCACAGCACCTGCAGAGGAACAATAAGATAAATAAGCGACGCGACAGATAACCGATATATTTTGATTTTTAAAAATTTTATATGTGACTAAATTTACCGGAGAACACTAATTTTCGTATTATGATTTAAGGTGGCACACATTAATCTAACTCATACATGTAGTAGTACATTTCCCTCCAAATGGACTTCAATTGTCACGTGGAGGGAGGACTTGATGACCCCTAGAGCTGCCGGGATCTATGCAAATTGCTCTTGGTAGGGCCAGCCATGCCAGAAAGGTCGAGGGTAGGAGCAAGACGAAAGGCTATCCATGCAGTGGCTGTTCCTCAGCTGGGCGGTCATTTTAGTGTTCGCGTCATTAAAAATACTGTCGAGAAAGGCAACGGGAAACTACTTCAATTTTTTTTCCTAAGAAAACACGATGGACACTAATATGAAAATGAGTCTTGGCAACTATAGGACCGAGTACACGTAGGCAGATGTATACCCAGCTGCGGGAAACCCTTGCAGAGCCGAATCAACCGCAGTAGATGGAAAGACTAAGAAGAGGAACGTAACTGTCAGAATAGGGACTTTGAATGTTAGGACAGTGATGGAAGGGAAGTTAGAAAAAACATTATACAGGAGATGGAGAGAGGAAATATTTGTGTTAGTCTTGGGCGAGGTGATATGGAATGAAAGTGGGGATTGGAGTCGTAATAGTTATAGAGCGATATACAGCGGAGGAGAAGAGAGTAGCAGTGTGGAGTAGCAGTGATATTAAAGAGAAAATTAGGGAAAAGAGTAGTGAATATAGAATAAGTAAATGAGAGATTATTTTTAATATACTATACAAGTGTATTAAAACAGAACCAACAAACGTGTTTCTTAATCAGGTTTATTTTTCGACTAATAATTGTGGGAAGGAAGAGGTGTAGACAGTTTGCATGACCAACTAGGGGAAATAATTGAGTGTGTTCCTGGAGAAATACTCTTGATAGCAATGGGAGACTGGAAGGCGGTGGTGGGCAAAGGGAGAGATGGGAGTATGGTTTAGGATTAAGGAATGACCACGGGGAGAAAGCAATAGAAAATTGGCTTAGTTATAACTAATACTTGGTTTAAACGCCTCAACAGATGCAGGTTCACATGGAAAGTGCCGGGATACTCGGGGAAATCTCAATTAAGAGATTACATACCGAACTTTTAGACATAGATTTCTTAGCTTTTTTCATACAAATTTTCAAATGTTTCCTGATTGATAAATCCCCGCACTTTACTTGGAGTAAAACGTAGAGGAAATTAAAAAGGTTAACTAGTTAGTTCTCCTACTTTGAGAATGAAATTACGATGGATTAGTGTAAAGGGAATGTTAAAACGATATTGCCCGCGGCGATGCGGACAGTTAATCCGTAATCATTCAAAAATGTTAAAATGAGATGACTTAAAAGAGGAGTGTAGAGAACGGCGAACTAATCTCTCGATTGGCATTAATAATGACGCAGGTATTAGTTTATGCGTATTTTAAGTGTACTGCATGTTGGGTTGATCACATTTCGCTTCATTTGAGATTCAAGAATTTTTATTAGAATACTTATATCTCACATAAACATACGTTAGGCCATGCTTCCACAGTATTCTGATTTAAGCAACCTTTTCTCATCATAATTGGAGTGCAATTAGAAGAATTCATTCGATATCATCAAAGGCCTGAGTTTAGCAGTGTGAATGGTTTCAGCAGCCATACCACCCTGTTCCTTGTTAATTGCCTCTCCTCCATCTTCCGCCAATTATTCTCTTAAGCCTTCCTCTTTGGTTCTTCCTCTCTATGGTTCCTTTCATTAATGTCTCCAGGAAACTATCGTGTCTCAGGATTTGCCCAATTAGTTTTCCTCTTCTCCTTGCAAGCGTCTCTCAAGGGTTTATGTCTTCTCCCACTCTTCGATGCACTGCTGGACGATGATTTTAGCCACTCGGTCTGCGGAGGAACGAACATTAACTCAACACCACTTCAGGATTAAACTCCTCATGCAATGGCCAGCATTTCAATTCAAATCCGCGGAAGAACTTGCTCGATAAGATGAGTTTTATGTGTAAATGAAACCCGCAAAAGATCCCGTCCACGTGGAGCGTTTTAATTTTTTTTCTCTCTTAGTCTGTTACGTTAGGTGAACCGCAAGAAGAGGATCTAATCGCGCTGCTCAGAGGGTAAGAGGGAGGGAGATGGAGACGCCCGGACGACGCGGTAATTAGGGGCGGGAGGGTCCGAGGGAATTAAGGCTAGGAGGGTGGCACCCTGTTACGAATGATAGGGATTTCGGGTCGCCGGGAATTGGAAAGGGATTACAGGAGACGGGGAAGGGTCGGA
>LYUA01000489.1:318471-329433 GCA_002093875.1 Calopteryx splendens | reverse complement strand
ATTAAAACAGTGTTAATTTCATTATTCATAATGAACTTCCACAACATTACGATATGAATGTTCTTAGAAAAATCTATTTCTTAAATCTCCCTGTTTTTTAGATGAAACTAATGTTTAAATGAGCAATGTACTGCGATTTCTGCCCGAATTTTACTGACGCTTTTTTAATAAAACATAATTATAGTATTTCTTATTCCCAAAACTTGTCATTTACCTATGCGAAAAATTCACAATGTAAGAATCATTCACCTGAATCGGGACTCTAACTCGGATCCCTCGATTTCCGGCCGAGAGCTTCAGCCAGTTTAAGGTACGGCGTTCTCTTACACTGTGTGTTCGAGTCCCGGTTCTGGCGAATGATTTTTAATTTGTTAATTTTTCACACATGTGTGCACAGCAGCGGGTGACTCCGTTAAAGTTATTGTGGCGGCATTTCCCGCAGTTTCTTAACATTTAACATCTATTTTGGTTCGTTCTGCTTTTTCTAAATTGTTGCTTTTTGCCTTAAAATGTAAAATGTTTATGTTTAGATGCCAGTTTTGTTGTAATTAAATTATGTACGGTTTTCTTTCAGAAAAATATGATCAAATGACTTAAAAAGATATTAAGGCGGGAGATCACTAATTCACGAAATGAAAATTGAAGAAAACCAATTGCGTTTCAAATTTACGACTGATGTTTTCCCCTATGAACTCAATGTTTGTTACTTTAAAATAAAAATGAACAAATGGGAATTGCAATAAATATGTAAGCCTACGACCTTTCGTATTCGGCGCTCACAGTGTCAGACTCTCTCGTGTAACCTACGTTCGTTCACAGTGCCCCACGCTTGACTAGGGCAAAAAACTTGATAAACAGTTTGAATGGTGAAAAAAACGTCCTTACTAAAAAAATAATAGAAAAATCTTATAATTTGTCAGCATGGCGACCATATCAAAATCACGTAAGATTTTTCCACTCTCACCGTTTTAAATGCTTAATAATTCGTCAAGCACTTAGCAAACGGTAACAATAAATTCTCTTTACGAATGCCTAGCACGCGAAAAAATAATTGTATAAAAACTTTCATTTTCAGAACATCTATCGTAACATTTTGCACACAACGGGATGTTTTACGAAAAGTTTATATTTTAGTCTTATATTAGCCCCCTCGTTTCTATTTTTATTCATTTTTGGCAGTAATTTTGAGGTCACAATACTTGGGATGTGGTTAATTAATTACGGTTAACTTAATTAAGATATTTTAGCGTGTTCATAAGGATGATGGTGGAGAGAATTTTGGTGTGGTTGAAGAGGAAAATAGAAGACATTATCGCCGGCATGAAGAACTGCACAACGTATTTGGAGCTGAAAATGGTTTAAAGCAATGCTATAGCTTAGGGTGTTTAGTGCCGAGTTAGGTGAGGCGAGGCTTAGAAGTGCTTATTCCCGGGGCCTATCAAAAACAGAACCGTAATAAAAAATAATGTGTTCATGCAACCAGAAAACACGGTAATCATCTCGAAGGTTGGTTTTGTAGGGGAGCGTAGAACTCATCATAATTAGCCGAACAATGTGTGAAATTCACACATCTAGGTAGGGTGGAAATCTCCTTTCCCTGCGTTGACTGAGGTTTCCCAGAAGTTCAGGCATTACCAGGAAGCCATAGAGCCTGAGTTTAACTGGTAGTGCCATATAGGATTTGTTCTTTGGAAAATCCCACGGGGCATCTGGGGATTAGCTGTGTGCCTAGCACACTAGGATCATACCTACTCCCTGCGGCACGTCTACGCAAACCACCTATATGATTATATAAATGGATTCAATTAGTAATTGTCACTTAATTTTGGTAATTAAAACATAAATACAAGTTGTCTGAAAGTATTTCGCTGGTAAAATCAAAATTTTATTTATTCCTTTTGCTACACTGATCTCAGAACCTTCAGCTATCAAAGAATTTAGCTAATAAATGAAAGAGCTACAAAATTTGGGAAAAATAATTTTCTCTTGAAGATGGAGGAAAATTTTTCCAGCTTACTTAAAAGCACGCGAGCGTCGTAGGATCGTTAAATGTTCCTCTGTGCCGCTTTCAAAACGCCTTCCTTTTTTAAGAAGAGCCTCTCTCTAATCTTGTGTAATGAGCTCAGTTGCAGCATCTTTCCGCCTTGGCTATTCAACACTCTTTAGAACCCACTCGGTAAATATCATCCCCTCAGTTTTGTTTGGAGTTCTTTCATCTCTTTGGCGCGATCTCCTTAATCTGTTCGCTTCACGTCCAGTTTTGCGAGAAGCACCAGCAAAACTCGCCTCGTTGGCGTTAATGAGAAATTCGCATTCAGAAAATGGACATTCATCCAAAGCTGCTATGTTCCCTCTTAACGGGATGTCAAAAACATTTGTTTACTTTAACATTAAAAGAAACCAATTCGAGCTGCTGTTATCTTCACATTTTTTTTTGAATGAAAAATGTGATTTTTGTTGGCTGTAAATATAATACAATTTCAACAAAAGATATGTGAGTGGTGGACTTGTGCTTCTATTTACAAGACATCTTTCAACTTAAAAGTACCAATTTAGAATTTTAAAGCACAGAAATGAAGGAATTCACCTTCATTGAAAGAGTTTTTCTATAAGAAACAGTAAGCTACTATTTGGTGATATAAACAGCAATTTCCTTAAGGTGAGAAATTAGGAAACGTGAGGTTAGAAAAATTGGTTTCTGACATGTCTCCAGAAATTCTTTAGTTGGAAATTAAAAAAAGTAGGAGGTAAGTTGTATAAGTTTAGGATTGGACCCATTAATTAAAATATTTATATGGAAATCATGTATCCAAATTCAATTTGCTTGAAAAACACGGGTTTGACGAATTTGAAGAAATGCAAATGCGTAGAAATACTTATCTGCAAAACTCTTCCAGCACTGGGTTCATATGTTCACAATTACCAAAGCTGGTGTGGTAAAATCGATTTATTCGTTAATTATTTCGGCCGCCTTGGCCACTTCTTTGTGATGCAGACGCACCTAAAATTGGCCTACTCGAAGGAATTTATGTGAAATACGATGAACAATGTCGAAAATAAAGATGATTTAAAACTGATGTCTTTCTAGAATGACGCTGGTGGAAAAGTTAACGATTTCATAAAATATGCAACCCTTTATGAAAGCGTTTAGTCAAATGAAAGCGTGAATACGGTACAATGATGAGACTGGTATCTATGGTAAGGCGGTTCGTAAAATGAGAAAGTTTTAGACGCTCGGAAGTTAGAGGAAAATAATGACGCTCCCTTCCACTTAATAATGACATGTTGGAAATTTTATCCTCATCCAGAGTTATACATGAGCTACATATAGAAAAATAGGCAAAAGCAGAAATTACATGTTACCTTAAAGAATTTTTATTTCACTACCCATGGGATTTTTAAAATTCAAGAAATGTTAATAGGTATTGTTTTTTGAAATAAAAACAATGGAGAACACTTAGTTACTCATGCATTAAATATTTATGAATGCAAAAATAATTATCCATATCACCCTGAAAGCCACAACGCATTTGGGGTAGTTAGTGATCTTTAGCACTGGCACAATTCTTTCAACGGCAGTTTGAATTTTTTTCTCGACGTTTTTCATTGATGCGGACACGAATTGTCCATTAGGGTAAGTTTTCCTTATTTTGTGGAGCAGCCAATTTCCCTCATCTTTTCGCTGTGGCCTTAATTACCAATGCAATGCGGCCCTTGGTTATTAAATCTTTGTTGACGTTTAAATCACACGATTTATATTTATCCAGCAATTCAATTCGTGCACGAAATCCTAGTGCTTCCAGTGGCTCCCAGTCTACGATTAATTTAAAGCGTGATGTTTTCTTTTCATTAATAACGACTTTCTCTAAAAAATATACTCTATTCTTAGATTTTCTCTATAACCTGTTCATTTGAGAAGTCAGGTATCATTGGAATGGATATGGATGGTCATATGGAGAATGTTAATTTCTCCCGCATAGAAAAAAATAATTTTAAATTACACTTCAGGCTCTGCATTTTAGAATGGGAAGAGGTCGTGAAAATACTTACTTGCTCCCGCGGTAGTATGAAATATTTATTGTAAGCACACAATTGGTTTTAAACAAAAATAAGTTAAAAAAGAGTGCATGGACAAGCAATGAAAATGTGTTCGTTGTATAAAAAAAACTGATATCTATTATTTTATCCTATGAACATACTTGACATTATATTTCAATCAGGAAAAAGAAGCATTAGATTTTAAAGGCTAATACACTATAAGCTTAATCACGGATGACGAAAAGTTACTGTTATTAAAAACTATTAACGGAAGATGCTCGGAAAATGTAGGATGATTTTTTCATGGAAAAAAGTAATGAATGGAAAGATCTCGAAAATTAAAGTTAGGAAAGTGTACGAATCGCAGAAGCTGAATAATGTAAGATGGTTTAAAATAATACGAAACTGCATAGGACAGAGGTAAAAATGGGGTAAAAATTAAAAAAGTGGTAATGGAGTTGGAGACAGTTGGAGGGATTATTATGAGGATTTGTAAAATAGGGCTGTGGGAGATGAATGCATAATGCTTTATTTGGTGAACATGATTCCTGGTGAGCTGATTTAAGTGAAAGAAAGTTGGAGCTGCAAACATTTGGAGCAGTGAGACCTTGTGGAATGGAAAACTGCAGGCGAAGATGATATATCAAACGAAATGTTGGAGTTGGTTTCAAATTACTAATGATTACTTTGTGCGGATTGCTGATCTATATTTGCTAACTTTGGGTGTACTAGATGATTGAAATAATTCACTACTATTTCAACCTTAATACGAAACAGTTATTGTAATAAAGAGTGAAGAATGAAGTATATATATAATATATATCAATTCAGGAAATTGAAGAATTGTAACGCATTAGTCCTTTTAGCAAGTATAACAATCGATAAAGTGTTAATCGAAAGGATACAGAAAGATGCATGTACCAAAGTTTAGAGAATGGCAGATATGGTTTAATGCGTGGTATGCCTTATCATATATTTGGTCTTAATCAAGTGTTTGAGTAATATAAGGAAAGGTTATGGCACATTGGCTGATTTGTAGAAGGCATGCGATTGTTTAAACAGAGGAGAGTTGTGGAAGTATGTGTTTGAGATAATATGGAGAAAATGAGCAGCTGTCTACTGCTGTAGAAGCGATGCATGAAAATGGCAACGCAAATGAACGGGATTTTGAGCGACTTGCGGGAAATAAAGTAACAATGTTTAATATCACCATTGGATTTCAATGTGTTTGTAATGCTGTTCCAGCATAATTGTATGGAATTGAAACTTGGTTTTACCTGGATACATGAATGAATACTTGCATGAATGTCAAATGCAAGGTCCTGGGGGGATGTTTGTGGTAAAAATAGAAGAGATAGGGTGAGGAATGTGTGGGTCAGGAAAGAATGAGGATTGGACACACTAGTGAGAGACAGGAATGAAAAACGTGTGCCTCGCTGATTTGGTCATGCTAAGAGAATTGATGAGAGTCGACTAGCCAAGCAGATAGATATGTAAGAGTAGAGTTAATGGCTTTAGAGAAATGGGTAGACGGAGAATTTCATGAGATAGTTCATTCTATGAAACTCTCAAAAAAAGGACTATTAGGAGTATTGTAAACAGAAGAGCAGATAAGAAACAACGTGAATGATCGTGACAGAGGCGAAAGAACTACGCAAGGATAAATCAATATCTATGGAGGAAATTAGTAAAAGGTAGTACCAGCCTTGGCTGCTGAAATAACTTAACATGCTGTTTTGTGACTTTACCTTCCATGATAGGGGACCACGTGAAAGGTATGAATGCGTTTATTACCAGGAGATTGAAAAAAAGGGCGAATATCCATTTTCCGAAGATTAATTCAGGCTAGGAATGGGAAGAAAACGCGAGGCACCGTAGCAATAACGAGAGCATGAATAGAAAAGTATGTAGAAAGAGGACTCAGTAATTTATTATTCCTTGGATTTCAAGTCTTAAGGGATGACAAAATTTCTAAAAAATCTATTAGATACATCGAATAGAATGAAACTGATTACACTTAGATAAATAAATTGAAATGTTCCACAGAAACAACACTCTTTATTCACTGTAATCATGAAGGAGTTCCACACTGTACGATTTCTTATATAAAGAATAAACTGCAAAAGTAAGGATATTGAAAGTAAGGTAAACGGGGTGGTTGGGATTGTCCTTTAGAGTCCAGGATACATATAACTTATAAGTAGGAAAGTTTTAGCAGAAAAATGGGAAGCCTGTACTTAGGAATGAAAATGCTGATTAAATTGGATATGAGTAGAGGTACAAAAGTTTAAACTTATCGCTTCACCAAGGGATTGAAGTCATTATTTTAGCAATTTTCAGGATGAAGATGAGACGTTAAGGGAGAATATTTAAAAAATCACAGTAATCAACCCGAGGGACGGTTTGGTAGGTGAAGGTATAGCTCACCCAGTACTAAGCCCTGTACGGCATGTGAAATTCACATATACCTAAGGGTAGGGTGGCCAGCTCCTTATCCTGTACCGCCTGTTATTTCCCAGGATAACCTTGTACACGAAAAATGGTTTACAGGTGAAGCTGAGGGTGCCCAATGGCTTCACCCAGAATATAACCCGGGCCCTTCGGGTAGTAGCTCAGCGCTCTACCCACTGAGCTACCGCGCCCCAAATATTCATTAATGAGTAAAATATGGAAAAAACTAAAGTCATATATAATTAAGATGTAGGAAGGAAAAGTAAAAAATTGGGTTGGAACAAAAAAATTGCATTGCTTAGAGTAATTTATGTACCTATTTGATCCTTAAGTACTTTGGGCGAAAGGGGTGGAAATAACAGAAATTCCTTTACAAATTAAAGCATTCACAATGAAGAATGGATTCATAGCAGCGATTATGAATAAATAATTTGAGAAGAGATTAGTTTAACTATTGATTTGGAGTATAGATTTGTGCATTTACGAAACAAACCTATGCTTCGAGTCAAGAGGAAGAACAGAAATTGGAGGCTTTAGCGTCTTTGGTTTGCAGAAGGATGAAGAGAAAAAGTTGCAGTGGAAACGACAAACAAAAACATTTTAGACATTAGTAGGTTAAGATACGAAACTACTCGTGAAATTGAACGAGGAAGAACAATTGTGTGAGGGAGATATTACGAGGCAACGCGGTGCTAAAGGCTAAATGGAAGAAATTTGGGTAATCGGGAAAGACTGAGGGAGAGGATGGAATGGCATAAAGCTTCGTTTTCATGAGTATGGTTTTGCGTTACATTTTTGCCGCTATTACCCGTTTTCATGCCTACGGCAGAAGGTAACAAAAGACAGCGTTGACCCGTGCGTTGTGTGTTTTGGTGGCACATGTAAAAAAGAAATGACTGAAAGCGTCGGTTTTCGCTCGCTGTCGCAACTGAAGGCGCCGCAGACTGCGCTGAAATTTGAGAGATGGGAAAATTCTGCGGCGTCGATTCTGCACCCCGATTGGCAGCGCTGGTCCACAAAACTGGATGCATGAGCACGCATCTTCATAGATTAGGCATATTAGAGCGGCGTGGAGAGGGGGCAGAAACTATGAGCAGCAGAGTAAAGGATCGCTTTAAAGCAACAATATCTAAAAATACCTCAAATCCGTAATGACATGCATTAATTTCCATGTTTTGCCCAAACTACTGAAAGGTGGACTCCCTGTGATAATAGCATTTGACCTCGGCTCTGTTGGAAACGAATGTTTTGCTATGCTCGAACTTTGTACCATCGATTCTGTAGTTACATTGCGAACCAATTTAGATAACAAATTAAGCCATTTATGTGCCTATATTACCTGCAAGAAAGCATCAAGGAGTACAACGATTAATTTTATGATTTCTTTCCGGTGCAATAAAGGGGAGTACCTGAGAAACTGGGATGAGAGCCCCAGCAAACGTAGAAGAGAGAAACTAAGGTGAACACATTAATTAACAGAGGAGTCAGTAGCATGCGAGGAAAGCCGAGGAATAGGGTTGACCCTATGACGGTTCAACGCACGAAGCTCAGAACAAAGGCGCGGCCTAGGATCCTAGTATTTTCGCTTAATCTCGTTCAGGATGGAAGAGCTGTTGTTGGTTGGCGTAGAATTCGAATCAGATTCGGAGGTCAACGAAAGCGTTTTATTATACAGTGTGTACAAGACAAAGAGTAGAAGTCTATGAAATAGTGATAAAAAAACCCGCGGTGAATTATCTTTTGTGAATAAATTCCCAGACAGTTTGTTCCAGAGCATCTTTTGTCTAGTGGAAAGTCAGTTTGAAGAAGCGAAAGAGGAGAATTGGAGGAAAGCAGAAAGTTGGGAGTCGAGAGAACGCAGAAAACTGTGCCCAAATCACAAACCCCGTCTGCCTTTGTAGAAACCCATGAAGTTAGTGCCTATGTTTTGCCTCTCCTCGGCTTGCGTTAGTTTCAGAACCTCCACATAAAAAGAATCCATCAAAAAATTACACAGTGGGTACTCGCCTTCCCCTTCTTAATAAGCGCCCGGCCTAAGAATTTTAGAAAGGCACAGGACGCGCTAGATTTCTTGTGGCACTGAAGAGGAAATTACTAGGGCACCCACAGTGGTAGTTCTGACCACAGGATAAACTAAGAGAAAAATATTCCTGCGCGGACAGTGTTGGACGCACAACATGGGATTTGCCCCTTGCGCAAGTCACAAGGTTATGTACCCCAACAGCAATGCTCAAAATACGTACACATCACATTCAACGGTGTTTATGTGATAAAGGAAGCCTTTACTAAAATCCCCTTTCCATACGCCCCCGAAGGACATAAAATTAATAGAACTCCGATTAAAAAAAATCAATTTGGGGTCGAGTAGCATTTGGGAAACAGAAGAATCCATTTGGGAGATTGCTAGGTGGTCGATAAATTAATTTTGTCGGGTTTTAATGTCATGAGACGACCGTGCCCGCTGAAGTACCCTACAGTCAACGATGACCCTGTTCAGAATAAAAAAGATTATTTTCAGCGGCTATTGACGTTCCAATTGAATTTATCACAAACATTCCGAGAGAGACTCCTGTTTATGATTGCCAAGAATCTCAATGATGGAAAGATTCACTAACGGGGAAATAAAACACGACAGTGAACTGGTAGATTTCATTAATATTAACTCACTAGCACACTTAGAGTGGGTGAATTTGACAGTGAGTAATGGGCATAACTACCCAGTTCCAGTTTTAATTGACTTTTCCGGATGAAGGAATTGGGAATATGCTTTGTGCAAGGAAATTGACGTATTAGCTTTCATTTTACTGGACATACGACATATCTGCCTTTTTCTCCTGTTTATTTAATAAAATTATCTTTCCATGTGAGAAAAAAATTCTTCAATGCGTCCATAAAACCTCAAATAAAGTTTCTGTAAAAAAAAATATCTTCTTAATGGCCCTTATTACTTCCCTTAGATGTCTTCATCTCCTCTCTGTTGCTTCTGTTCCCTTAATTTTTATTATCTGTTAGTTTTTTTTCCATTTAGAACTCAGGCCAACTTTTAATATCTACTGAAAGCCTTTCCTTCCTTATCGTAACACAAGGGAATCGAGTTAAATGAAGCTATTCCGTCGTGAGTCAGTGAACATTTCTTAATTAAATTTGCACTCCCTTCCTATCATGCAATACACGAATGTGGCATTGATTTTCTCTGCAGCATATTGGGGCTTGGCAGTTTTAAGATGATATTTGCAGCGCAAATATTTACTAGTGAAAATGCCAATGACATTTTTGAATTACCTTTTACTGCCATTGAATTAATCTACGTATGCCTTTATCTGCAATCGACTGGTGAGAATACGAAGTTTTAAATGTCCATGCGCCGTTGTTCATTTGGTGCATTTTGATGAGGAAACAAAATGCGCGAATGGAAAATGAAACAAACAACACTTAGGGATTTGTTAGCCTTAATTAAGTTTTTTTAAGATTAAAGGTGTCGTTGTTTAGGATCCAAAACTCCGTAGACATTGCGCCCAAAAATCATGCAGAGAATAACTTCAGTTTGACATCGGAAAACTGCCACTCAAAGTCAAAATTGAGCAATTTAAATGTATGTAGCCCAATAGTGACCATTTATTTATTTATTATTCAATTGCCCACACACACACAGCAGCAGGCCATTTACGGTGGAGCAGTAGAACAATTTTTTTGACAATGACAAACACATCAATCCATGTAATAGGTGGCGGATGAATGTTCGCCCAGGCGAGGTTCGAATCCGCGACCTTCGGTTTGATGGTCGAGGTTGTTACCATGGTAACATGGTATCATCCTCCATACTATTCACTAATGCACACTTCAAATCAGACACTAAATTCCGAGGAGCAGCAGTATCTCCAGTCATAGAGACGCATTTCTGTGTATAAATGCGACTGTGTGTTTGGAAAGATGGAATAGCGACCGTTCGGGTCCTATAGTCTACACGTAGGCATAGTGGACAACGACAGAATCAATTCTCAATGAACTGTTGAGTGTGAAAACGACATTGACAGAATTATTGGCTTTTGAGAGAGTGTGATAGGAGGGCGGCCAAGAGACGTTAAAAAACGCCCAGTGTGAGGACGAGAAATAAAGAAAGTGCGACGACGACCTAGAACCGGAAGATGAAGGGGGGAAGCAAAGAGTCCGAGACGGGGATGTCTTCCAGGAAGGCTGGAGGAGGGAGAAAAGAGCTTCTCTCTCTCCTTCGGAACGGGTGGGGCGACGCCATTCTACCCTTCCTGCCGAGAGGAGTTATACACCCGGCGAACCCCCTTTCAAGGAGTGACGCGGAGTGGAACACCTCGCCTCGGAAAACACGCCAAGGGGTAATAAAAAATAATGAGGTGGTGGGTCCGACCCCCCGACCTCTTTCCTTCTCTGTTCGTTCCCTCGCCGCAGCGCGGGGAATAGGGGGGGGGGTAGCGGTCTTGCGCCCCTCACCGGCCCCTC